>JABUQX010007408.1:0-29668 GCA_015478945.1 Trachelipus rathkii | reverse complement strand
CTCATCTTATCTTATGCTTATCTACATTTACTTTCAAACCCCCTACAAAACACGTCTATCGATGCTCTTAAACTTTCTTCAGATTCGTCAAACAAAACCAAATCATCTGAGAGCAACCTCCAATCTCTTACATTCTCCATCAGTCTACCACCTTCCTGCCACTCCTCCATTAAATTTTTTTCATCACCCTATCCATATACAAATTAAATAGCCATGGAGACATAACACATCCCTGCCTCACTCCGCTATTAATATTAAACCATTCACTCTCCACTCCATTTATTCTTACACACGCTTCACTATCAACATACATACTTTAACTCCATTCAGAAAGCTACCACCATCACCACCATCATATATCTTTATCACCCGCCACAGAGCTTCCCTATTAATCCTGTCATACGCCTAATGCAAATCCATGAAACCTAAATAAAGATTCCTCTTCTGTATCATTTTCTCACTCATTTACTCCAATGTAAAAAAATTTGACCTACACATGCTCTACCAATAATAAATGCTCCATGTTCTTCACTAATCAACTCCTCAGTCACTAGATGTACTCTTTCAACCAAAATACCAGCATATATCTTCCCTACAACACTCAATAAACTAAATCCCCTATAGTTTTAACAGTTCTCCTTATCTCCCTTACCCTTATACAAAGGTGCTATATATAAAAGGTTCATCTCCAGTCTTCCGGAACTTCACCCTCCAGCCTCTCAAACTCTTTGTTACATAACTTCCACATCCAGTCATCTCAATTTCCCCTCCTTTCTTGATCATTTCTCCTGTAATTACATCTATACCTGCTGATTTGACACTCTTTAACTTTCTTACTCTAGCCATTACCTCATCCCTAAAATACCTACTTCGCCACACATCATCAAACCCACACATACTCACTATCACCTCTTCATCATTGCCATTGTCATGTGCATTTTTTTGAAATGCTCCCCCCTACACATTCCTCATATCTACCCCATTAGTCAAAAGCACAGTCCCTATACATTATTTTATGAAGATTCTCCTTACTCTGTTATTATTATTATTATTATTATTATTATTATTATTATTATTATTATTATTATTATTATTATTATTATTATTATTATTATTTTCACATTCAGAGTAAGTTAAATATATTTTTTTACTTCTACTTTATATACCATTAAGAGGAGTATGAATCTCTGTTGTAGTCGTGAATTTTTCCCAATACCACTTCCTTGGTAAAAAAGTTAAAAAAAAGTTTTAACTTATTGCAGGAATGGGAGCAGTTGGTGGAACAACAGAAAGAGATTGAGGGTAAATTGCAAGAACTTGAAGCTTCTCCTCCAAGTGATGTGTACCTTTCTTCGAGGGACCGACAAATTCTTGACTGGCATTTCGCGAACCTGGAGTTTGCAAATGCCACACCTTTACACAATTTATCTCTCAAACACTGGGACCAGGATGATGATTTTGAATTTACTGGTAGTCATTTGACGGGTGAGCGAATAAAAACTGTTGTGTATAGCATTTTAATCTCTTTAATAGACTTTTTTATAAAAAAAAAAATTGGTAACAACTAACAACTCATTTTGAATGAATTTTAACTCCTCTGTTTTTATACCATTTCTAAATTTCTAAACTTCTACTGTATATTTCTTCTGTTTTTCTCATTTTAAACTCAACACCTGTTCCTTATTTCCTATTTTTGTAAGTAGTTGTAAGAGAGGCTAAAAGTTTCCCAAATCACTTTCTACAAAATTTTAGCAATGATATCCTAAATCATCACTTAAATATCTTCCCTTTATCAATTTGGTCACTGATTAGCTCAGAAAACATAAAACCTAGACTCAAAACAAAACAAATGGAGTATTACATTATGTATTGTTGAATAAAAATCTTATTTTAGATATCTATATAGATATTACTTTCCATTTAAATTTGGGTAAGTTCTTTAATTAAGCTTCTAAAAAAGCGTCAATTGACTTTATAACAAGAACAATGGTAATGCAAATAATTCAATTTATGAATATTTTTCAGTACGTAATGGTTATTCTTGTGTTCCTGTGGCTTTGAGTGAGGGTTTAGATATCCGACTCAATACAGCTGTAAGGAAAATTTCTTACAATAGCTCTGCAGTCGAAGTTACAGTTTCTAATGCAAGAAACCATTCTAACCCGTCGACTATTAAAGGTCAGTATTATTATTATTATTATTATTATTATTATTATTATTTATTATTATTATTATTATTATTATTATTATTATTTGACATAGAGCAAAGGTAAAGGCTCCAGATTGAATTTTCTGCGCAGTCCATGGTACTAATTCCCCAAAATTATTATTTAGATGTGGTAGAGGATGTGCAGATCAAATCTTTACATTGAAAGTAACGAATGAGAGAATAACAAACTGTATTTTGGTTTTACGGAATTGCAGCAGGCGTATGAAAGGATTAATAGAGAAGCTCTATGGCAAACTTCTGAATGGAATTAAAAGTATGTGTTCGTAGTGAGCGTGTGTGAGAATAAATGGAGTGGAGAGTGAATGGTTTAATTGATAGTGGAGTGAGACAGGGATGTGTTATGCGTCCATGGCTATTTAATGAATATATGGATGGGGTGATGGAAGAATTTTAGAAAGGGAGGGGGCTAGAATGACCGAGAACAGAAGAGAGTGGACGGTATCCCGCTTATTTTACGTGGATGATTTGGTTTTGTGTGGCGAATCTGAAGAAAGTTTTATAGGATTGGTTGAGGGGTGTGGCAGGGTGTGTAAAATGAGGGGTTTGAAAGTAAATGTAGCTAAGAGTAAGGTGATGGTAATGGGAGAGGAGTCCATGGTGCGAAGCAATTGGAACTAGTATCTAAGTTTAAATATTTAGACAATATGTTGGATGAAAAGCTAACCGAGGGTGCAGAATGTAGTAAGAAAGTGTGAGTGGTAGGAAGATGGCTGGTGCAATTAAATATTTGGTAAATGCAGGGGGACTAAGTCTTGAATGCCCTAGGATTCTGCATGAGGGTATGTTGTGACCGTTGTTAATGTATTGTATCAAAATTATGGTGTGGAATAAGAGTATGTTGTTGTTTGTTTAGATGGATAATCTTAGGAGCTTGTTAGGTGTGAGAAGAATGGGTAAAACAAGTAGCGAGCCTGTTAGGGAGCTGTGTGATGTGAAGAAAGTCTTGAAAGAGAGAGAGAGAGTGTATTGAGATGGTTTGGTCATATTATTATTATTTTTTTTATATTTATTTTTTTTTTTTTTCGCAAAAAGGTCCGGTATTGATAATTGAAATTACTGTTTCTAAAATCAATGAATTCAAAAACTTTTGTAATAAAATATTTTAGTTTAAAGTTTGAACTATTAAATGACTCAAAAAATTGATAAGTAAGATATGTATCGTGTTCTTAGAATGTTGTAATTGACCTTATATTGACCTTATATTAAATTATTACATTAGTATTTGTAATTTTAAATCTTGATTGATATTGGATATTTTTTTTATTATTATTATTATTGCCATTTTTATGTTAAGAAAGTGTTTGAAAAGTTTGTGCCTTTGGGAAAATAAACCAAATAACAGGGAAAAAATAACATTTAATAAAACAAACATTAGAAAATAAGGACTGAAAGAACATATGACGGAGCATTATCCTGATTAAATTTGCTTTTTAAAGTCTAAGGACTTTTCTGTTGTAGGATTTTTGAGAATTGAAATTAACTTTGTCTTATAACATAAGCTTTACTTGGAAATAGGAAGAAGATTTGTTCATTTTAATAATAATTATGACAGTAGTAATATGAAGTAAAATTTACTAATATGTGCATATACGTTAGGAAAAGTTCATACCCATTTTTAGTTTATTTTTACTTTGATGACATTCGCCCAAATAATGTGAAAGTCTTCGATGCAAAAATGTGATTTTGCTTACTAAAATTATGCATATATTTAGGCTTTAAATTCTCTCCTTTTCTTTTTAGGTGATGCTGTGTTGTGCACTTTGCCTTTAGGTGTCTTGAAGCAATCTGTGTCTCAAAATTCGAACATACCTAACACAGTCACATTTAATCCCCCATTACCCCAGTGGAAAATTGATTCAATGAGTCGATTAGGATTTGGTAACCTTAATAAGGTAAGTGTTTTAAATCATTGGATTTAAGAAAACTTAAAATTCGAAACAAGAAAAAAAAAAATTTAAATTACTATCGTTTTGTTCTGAAACTTTCTTACTGTAAGTATTTGTTATGATGCTCCTTATCCTAAGTCAAATCTTGTGACCAAATATCTCTTTAGTTGAAAAGAAACTGAAAGTGTTCTTTGAAGAAGACAAGAGTTCGTTTCTTTGTTTTGCAATTTGTGTAAAACTTTATTAGCGAAATACAAATGTTCAAAGTATGTAACCCTTTTTTATCTACTTTTTGCGTAGATCTTGCATGTATTTCTTGCTTGTCCTACACCTTGTCCTTTGATGCAAAGAACTCGTGCTACATTCTATTTGCCCAGTATTCTCAAAGCAGAATATCTGAAAAAAGAAGAAAGTATTCCATTATACGAAGAGATAATATTCAGATGATGTAATGTCAGGATAATGAGTAGTGTGAGGAAGAATTCCACTCCATTAAGCTCTTGAATTTTAGCCTCTGTTTTTTGGGCTCTGTGTGGAGGAGCATTATTTTGATCGGGAAAACATGCTTTCATTTGTCCAGAGCCGTATAACAATTGATCAAGTATACGATATTTACAACTATTCCAGTTGAGCAGTGTTAATGTATCAGACTCTTGAATTTCCATCATACCACTTTGTTTTAAGATCTGCTGCGTTTTGGTAACGGGTCCTGGTATTTGACCTGAAGTTAACTTTTGATTTTGCATGTCTAGATTAACTTCAAAGATCCGTTACTTATTAGTACATTAATAGAACGGGTCCAAAGGGATTTTTTAGCCATTGAAACATTTCGAATCGCTTCTATGATTGTGCAAGACGTAAATCATGCAGCACAAATGTGCAGTTTTTGTTCGTTTTCCTTGATCTTTGAAGTAATGAGGATTTTGAAGTTTCAGCTTCTTTCCTACGCTTACTTCTAGCACATGAATTACAATACATCTTTCAGAGTATATCCTAAATATTTAAACTCAGATACTTGTTCAAATTGCTCACCATCCAACATGATTTAACACCGATATCTCTCTCACTCACTATCATCACCGTACATTTATCTACACTTACTTACAAACCTGTACTTTTACACACCCAGCCAAACCCGTCTACCAATTCTCTCAAATTTTCTTCAGATTCACCACACTAAACCAAATCATCAGCGTACAATAAGCCGGGCACCCTCCACTCTCTTCCATTCTCCATCAGTCTCACACTCTCCCCTACCTATAATTCTTTCATCACCCCATCCATATACAAATAGCCAAGGAGACATAACACATCCCTGCCTTACTCCACTATTAATATTAAATAATTCAGTCTGAACTCTATTTATTCTTACACATGTTTCATTAATCGTCCATACATGTACTTACTATCTGATTCCATTCAGAAGCCTTACCACCAACACCATTTATTAACACCTGCCACAGGGTTTCCCTATTAATCCTGTCATAAGCCTGTTGTAGTCTATAAAACCTAAATAAATTTATTCTTTCTTTATTTATTTATTTCTTTCTCAATCATTTGTTTCAATGTGAAGATTTGATCTACGCATTCTCTACCACTTCTAAATACACCTTGTTCTTCGCCAATCAGTCATTCGACGCTCTCTTTCAACCAAAATACCACCATATATCTTCCCAACAACACTCAATAAACTAATTTTCCTTATAGTTCCTTACACGTTCTCTATAGTGTACCCTTACTCCATTCTCCTTCTCCATTCTTGATCATTTCACCAGTAATTCTATCTATCTATTGGGGATTTACCATTCTTCAACTTTGTCACTCTACCTCTCCCCTGACTAATTACCTCATCCCAATACTTTTTTGTCTTACACATCAAACCCATATACATTCACTATCAACCTCTTCATTACTGCCAAGTTATGCAGTATTTTCGAAGTGTTAATTCCACACACTCCTCCACATCCTTTTTCATCGAGTCACGAAAGTACCACCCTATTCATTATTCTATGCGAAGATTCACCTTTAATTATGATAAAACCAGGAAACTTCTCCAAAATGCTTCCTATTTCCTTGCAAGTCCCCATTCATCTTCCTTCCAAACTGTCCATTTACCTCTTTTCCTCCTATGTATACAATTTTTAATGTTACGTTTTTTTCCTCATATATTTCCATACACTTTCTTTTGAAACCACCATTGGCTTTTTAGCACATTCAACCACGCCTATTTCTTACTTTTAACCAATTTCATCACCTCTTCATCTCCACCACTCACTATTGATATTCTTACATCCTACTTTAGCATACCCACATCTCTTGTACTACCAACAAAAGCTTCCTTCATTTACGTCAAGATTTGTTTGTTTCAACTTGTTCACGTTCAACTGATTTATTTGCAAGTGCTCTCACATACTTCTCCGTATAACTTTGTTCACTTAACTTACCACTCTTAATTCTCCCATCTTTCTTCCTTATCTCTTTTCTCTCCATCCATGCCCCCACTAACTTAATCTTGCACAAAACAACATAATGATCTGATATTCCCTTCCCCCAACCCCCTCACTGATTTAACGTCCATCAATACTTCAACATCATCTTCTCCTTCTTCAACCAACACAAATCAATCATACTTTTCATTTCGAAACCATCTCTACCTACACCAACTCTCGTATGCTTATGAATACTCTTGTGCTCGAAGAATGTATTACTTAACACACACACACACTCTCACACCTCTCTTCTCACAGAAATCAGTCACCTTCCTACGATTCTCATTTTCTCCCACAATTCGAGTCCCCTGTAATACCATCCCTTTTTGTATTACCTATCCAGTTAGTCAAGTCACCCAACACAATCAATCTAAAGCCCCTACTCACCCCATCCAAAATATCATTCAGATTATCCCAGAAAGTCTTTCACTTTCCTCAACATCACTCTGATGGACCATATGTTACCACCACACATACCTTAACAAATTTAAATTTAACCATTAGTATTCTAGTACTTACACAAACAAAATTCACCATAGCTTTTTGGCATTAGTCACTCCTTCTCTCCCTCTTTCATTCCTCTCCACTCCAGCACGCATATTTCACCCCACACCACTCGTCTTCACCACTATATTTCACCGTTGTTTCAGTCACAGCAAGCAAATCAAATTTGCCCTTTTTTAAAAACATCCATCTCCTCACTCCTCTTCTCGCCATTTTTATTTCTCTAACATTCCATGTACTCTGACAATTCACACAGTTTCGCCGAAAGATACAAGGTCGATTATGGCGGCCACGACCATTTCCGATACATGTATTTGCACTCCTGGCATGAAAATATGTGGTAGTGGGTTGCCAGCCCAACTACCACTGTCCTTTTAGTAGTCGTCTTACGATTCGCAGAACATACGCTGTGGAAATTCTTTCTCCCACACATAGGGATATATGAAAAAAAAGCTTGTCTGCAATATTAGTACTGTGTTATGGTCTGTATGCGATACGGAGAGTCTACTTCTGTGTTAGAAGAGCGTGGATATGAACACAAGAGAGCCGAAACATTGTTTTCCACTGAATACATGGGATGTAACCCTATCCCTTAAATGCCCAAATGGGAGGTAACCTCATAGCTTCGCGAGCTCTACCCCCCCCCCCCTCTGCCCCTTTAGTCGCCTCTTATGCCACGTAGAACATTACGTTCGTGGAATATACGTTGTGGGAATTCTTTCTTTCCACACAGCACACAAGAATTAGATGATATAATTTATTATATTATATATATATATATATATATTATATATATATAAATATTATATATATATATATAATTAATAGTATATAATTAAAATATGGGGATAAATGAGAGAGAAGAAATAAATTGTATTTAGTTTATGTCAAACAGGATATGGATAGATTATAGGAAACCTCTTGGCAGAGATGTTAGTGATATGTGGTGTTGGTGGTAGGCTTCTAAATGGAATCAAAAGTATGAATGACGATAGTGAAGCATGTGTTTAAGAATAAATGGAGTTAAAGTGTATATGTTGGATGAAAAGGAAACGGATGATGCAGAGTGTAGTAAGAAAGTTGTGAATGGTAGGAAGGTGGCTGGAGCAATCAAATCTTTGGTGGATGTAAAGGACTCATTCTCCTTAATTCGCGCTAAGGTCTTACATGAGGTATGTTGTTACTGTGTTAATTATAGTAGTGAGACTATGGTCTGGAATAAGAGGTATAGATCTAAAGGCGGCTTCACACATGCGGAGTTCGTCGAACTCTTTGATAAACACCCCATGTGTGTATGAGTCATTTTTGGAAAAGCTTTGCTCATTTTCCACAAGCGATGGAATAGATTTGTGTATTTGGCAAAAAAAGTAAATGGAGCAAAGCTTTGCCAAAAATGACCCATACACACATGGGGTAGTTGTTTGTGTAGACGTACATTCGCTTATAGGAAAAAACAAATGCAAAACGCAAAGATTCAAGATTCAATGTGTGGAGCCGCCTTAAGATACAATGTGTTCAGATGAATAATCTTAAGGGCGTGTTAGGTGTGAGAAGAAAGAATTGATAAAATGAGGAATGAACGTATTAGAGTTGTGTGTAGTGAAGAAAGTGATAAATGAGAGAATAACTAGAGTACATTGAGATGGTTTGGTCATATAGAAAGGATGGATGATAGTCAGTTGATTAAGCGGATGTATAGTGGTGAGTGTGCTGGGAATCGACCGGCTGTGAGATCGAAGAAAAAGTGGATTGAATTAGTAAAGAAATGCCTGAAGGAGAGGATGTGAGTTTGGCGGAGGCGAGAGAAAGGTGCATAATAGGAGTTAATGGTGGGGTTTTGTGAGGAGGGTTGTGGCCCACCTGGTCCAGGGGATGAACCCACACATACGAGATACCACAGTGAGGGTCCGTCGCGGTCTCTTGAACCCTAGGATGGATTTTTCTGTGCGGACTTCTCCCTAAGTGGATGTAATGGTAGGGTGGGGGGCTTTTCTTTTTGACTTGCTTCGATTTTCTGACTACTTTGTTTCCCAGTGTATTTCGGCCGCCACCTCATCCCCATTTGGGAAAGAGGATGATATTATATATATATATATATATATATATATATATATATATATATATATATATATATATATTATATATTTATATATATATATATTATATTATATATATATATATATTATATATATTATATATATATTATATATATTATATATATATATATATATATCGGTACTTAATTTCATTATTTTCAGGTTGTTCTGTGCTTTGATCGTGTGTTTTGGGATCCTAACTCAAATCTTTTTGGGCACGTTGGTTCAACAACTGCTAGTAGAGGTATTATTATTATTATTATTATTATTATTATTATTATTATTTATTATTTATTATTATTATTTTGTATTCCATTATCTTTTAACTCCTAATTTGGTCAAAATATTAGCTACTTGTTAATATAGTCAGCCCTTTATATTACCTTTTTTTTTTTTAACATTTCTTTTAATGGCACAATAACAATTTTCAACCTTCTACTTTGAAATCATGAAGAAGATTAAGTGTTTTATACAGAGCTTTACAGTCAATTTTTAAAATTTTTGCTATATTTTCGTTCCTTGTTAATTCTTCCAAAATTTGTCTTTTCCAGGTATATTTTCCCTTTCTCTATATTTGCAATCTCTCCTCTTTCTTTATCCACATGTTCTACATTTTCATTCTCGACATTGTCTTCTCTATGAATGATTAAACTTTGTGACTCATATGCCCACTCATCATCATCATCATCATCATCATCATCATCATCATCATCATCACTACTTACCTCTATCAAATGAATTGTTTATTCACTTTTCTCTTTATTCTAGTTATATGTATTCTGGCTATTTCCTTTACAGAACAATTATATTTTACTATCACGTTTTTCCCATCTATTGCAATTATTTTAACTGGACCTCTCAATTTTATTTCTAATTTTCTTTTGTAAAACGTTTCATTATAAAGTTCTGCATCTTCCATTTTGTGTTCTCATTAATTACTTCTAATTCTCTCATTATCTTTTTATTGTTTATAAATATTTCCCTAGCTATATTATTAATCTCGAAGTTGTTTCTCATCAACTCATTTTCGTTACCTTTTACTAATGTAGATGTATTATTATTTTCCTATATAAGATTTGGTATTGTTGGTTTTCTGCTAAATTTTAACCGATTTGAAAGAAAAACCTGCCTTGTTAATCAGACCATTCTTTGTGGCTCTTCTCCAATTAGCATTATGTACTTCCTTTAAATTTATACCATCTTTAATAAGAGGTACCATCCTCTCACATAACCCATCACTCCACTTTCTCTAAGGTGTACTTGACATATTTATATTGAAATGCTCTGTCATTATTTGAAACTTCTCATTCTGAAACTCGAAACTTTATAAAATTTTCATTGATTCGCCACAAATTTTTGAAAATTTCCTCTTGTTTTAATTTTTATTTGCCATATCCAATTCTAAATATTGTTATTTACCCTAGGGCTATCTATTGTATCTCCCTTACTATATTCATTTAACCTCTTGGCATTGGCAACCCCACCACTTCCTTCCACCACTATGATTTCTTTCATATACACTGCAAATTTCACAATTTTCTTCTTTTTTTCAGTTTTTCTTTTGTCTCTATTTTTTTATGATCGTCATCAATGAATTTACAAAGGTTTTCCCTACAAGCAAGTCCAAATTGAAGATTTTTTTTATTTTATTTTATTATTTTTAAATCATTGTTCACACCTTACGGGCAATGCACTGTTCTAGGATGGGAAATACTCCAAGGTAATTGATACCTAGGATCCGGACGAGGGATCGAACTCTCTCTCTCTCTCTCTCTCTCTCTCTCTCTCTCTCTCTCTCTCTCTCTCTCTCTCTCTCTCTCTCTCTTCTCTTTCTTTCTTTTTCTTTCTTCTTTCTTTCTTTCTTCTTTCTTTTTTCTTTCTTCTTTTTTTTCTTTCTTCTTTCTTTCTTTCTTTCTTTCTTTCTTTCTTTCTTTCTTTCTTTCTTTCTTTCTTTCTTTCTTTCTTTCTTTCTTTCTTTCTTTCTTTCTTTCTTTCTTTCTTTCTTTTTTCTTTCTTTCTTTCTTTTCTTCTTTCTTTCCTTCTTTCTTTCCTTCTTTTTTCTTTCTTTCCTTCTTCTTTCTTTCTTCCTTCTTTCTGTCTTTCTGTCTTTATTCTCTCCTTTCTTTCTTTCTTCTTTCTTTTCTTTCTTTCTTTCTTTCTTTCATTTCTTTCTTCTTTCTTCTTTTTTTCTTTCTTTCTTTTTTCTTTCTTTCTTTCTTTCTTTCTTTTTTTCTTTCTTTCCTTTCTTTTCTATCTCTCTCGTCTCTCTCACATCTCTCCCTCTCTCCACTATAAGATCAACTCTTCTCTCACTCTCACTTTCTCTCTCTCTCTCTCTCTCGCTCTCTCTTCTCTCTCTCTCTTCTCTCTCTCTCTTCTCTCTCTCTCATTTCGTTTTTGAAAGAGCATTCATAAATACGGGCCATATTCTCTTTCTCCATTAACCAGAATAAGCCTCCTTTCTCTGTTTTAGTATATAGTGTAATTTTGCCCCCATATTTCACAAGGTATCCCTACTATTTTAATAGATTTGTATTTTGTTTCTCGAAAATAGGAATTTTTCTCAAATGGTCTTTTTGGGTTTTATCATTTTTATCTTCATAGGTGACAGCCTTATCACTCTTCTTCAGTCACAACTCACCGCACACAATTTTATTACGCTCAGTCTGAATTATTGCTTCAATTTCATTATACTTATCTTTCTCGTCACTCATCCCATCTTTTCAGAAAACTCCTGTCTACTTGTTAATTTTAATTTCCTTATTGCTCATTTTTATTTTCCATCTTCGTTAAGATATTACTTATTATTCCATCTCCTTGGACAACTTCTAACGTAGAGAAGAGCACTAGTTATAAAAAATTATAAGAAATAGTATCATGAATGGTAAGAATACTTCAAATTTAAGACTAATAAAGACGATCCAAAATATCACAAAGAAAAATTACTATTATTATTTCACACGATCATCAACAATTACACGTACATTATTATTATTATTATTATTATTATTATTATTATTATTATTATTATTATTATTATCATTATATTATATTATTATTATTATTATTATTATTATTATTAGTTCACATAGTTTTTTTTTAATGATTTTGTAGGAGAATTGTTCCTGTTCTGGAACTTGTACAGAGCTCCTTGCCTGTTGGCTCTTGTGGCTGGTGAAGCAGCGGCCATTATGGAGAATGTTTCAGATGACGTCATTGTTGGCCGATGTATAGCCGTTTTGAAGGGAATATTTGGCAATTCCGCTGTTCCCCAGGTATTTATTATTATTATTCTATCTACCTATAAACCGCCCCTCGGCTTCCCAGGACCGGGAGTGGGGTGCATAAACATGCACGCACTGGATATATATAATAGTTAAGAAGAAGACCATGACCTAAGTTGAAGAAGAAAGCCCCCCCCCCTCACAACCTCAACTCATACCTTAAGTGCGAAACCGTCACGGTCCAAAATCCACTCGTTTCATCGTGAGAGTTACCCACTGTGTAGAATCTCGTCAACGTCGGGGTTTATCCCCTGGGTCAGGCCCACAATCTTGCACCCCCCTCAAAACCAAGCCGTTTACTATTATTACCATTACTACTTATTATCATTATTACTTATTACCATTCTTCTCGCCTGCCAAACACATTCCTTTATTGACTCAATCCACTTTTACTTCGATTCCCTACACTCTAATCTCTATACACCCTTTTAACCAACCGACTTTCATCATTCCTCTCTATTTAACCAAATCACCTTTACAGACTCATTTATTCGTTCATTCACGGCTTTCTTCACACCACACACCTCCCTTTTACACTCATTCCTCAGTTTATAAATTTTTCTCACACCTAATACACTCCTGAGATTATCCATTTTAACAGACTGGACCTTAGTTACCTCTTATTTCACACTTTGCTTTCACTACTATACATTAACACCGGTAACAACATACCATCTTGCAAAACTCTTAACACTCCAGATTTAATCCCCTTGCATTCACCAATGATTTAATTGCTCCAGCCACTTTCCTACCTCTCCTAACTTTCCTACTATTGTCAGCATCATCTTTTCCTTTTTCATCCAACATTTATCATATATATTTATAATCTTTAGAGGGAACGTTATAAGCTGAAGAATTTGCTGATTTACTCTCAAAACCCTTTTTAGGGGTCGATTTATTTTCCCCTTCCCCTTCTCCATAGACTTGATTATTTTACCGTAATGCTTCAAAATTACATTTACGGAAAGATACGCATCCTGTGTGATAAATTTGAGCTCACGAAGAAAACCAGTTGGAAGTTTGTCCCCGATTATATGACTGATGAGCCTTACAGCCCGCTGATGAATTTTCGAAGAAATCGAGTCCAAACTTCCTGAGCTCATGAATATATGCTCTCGCTTCCGGTAGGAATACGCGAATATTTTCTGGATTGTTTTCTTAATTAGGCGCTGAATCTATTTTATGAAATAAAGAATAAACAATATATGATTCATCTAAATAAAAGCTCTTTAATATCTCTAAAACGACTTTCATTTAAATATTTGAGCGCGTTGCCCGATCATGATTTCAAATACTGCAATTTTGCAGCACTTGAAATATCTTTTTTGGCCCCATAAACATTTTGGAAGGACAGAAGGAAAGAGCGGAAAGAATGTGTGCCCCCTCACCCCTGAACTCCTGACACTTCCTGCTTTGATTCATGAATATTTTTTAAGATATTCTGCATCTCTTTTCGTGATATTCCGTCTTCATGAAAGGCAACTGAAGATGCAGTATATGCAGACGGAAAAGGATATCTTGATCGCAGTATCATACGCCAGATTAATTTTTCATTCTGAGAATGGTACTGTAGCTCTTCGATTATTTCCTCGTCTAAGTTAGACGAGTTATATTGAAGAATTGAAGATTTCATTATTACTTCGATCAGAGCATCAAAGTTTTTAACTTTCTCTAATTTTGACTTAATTTCCTTCAATTTGGAGGAAATGATATGACTATCTTCAGTTCTTCCTGTGGCAGGAAGAGCAAGAAGATATTTGAAAAGGAGCGAGCTTTTCCCCTTAATCACCGCTCTGTCTCTTGACAGAGAACGGCTTTGATTTAACCCCTTTTGTTAGGTTGACAAATCCTTCTGGAGAGAGGGTGTCATTGTCCCCCCCTCCCAAATTCTATACTGATAGTGTCATCCAAATCCGACACCATTTGTCAGAGCGAGTCATCATCAAATGAGACATCTTTTAAATAATTAATTGAAAAAGGCCAAAAAATGCTACTTAATATATAAGCAAATCGCACGACTTAAACCTAATGTAAACTACCACCTATAAATAAATATGCATATGCAATGACTGCAAAAAAGGTTCAAAAATATACCCAAAATAATATTTTCCGCAAAGAAGAATAATTGCCGAAAATTCTTGTAATTGAAACGCAAATAAATGAAAATATTTTTGAAAAGTGGAGAATTCGACTTTGACAGTTTATGTTTATATATATATATATATATATATATATATAGATATATAGTTATATTATTAATTATAATATATATATATATATATTATATTATATAATAATATATTATATATATATAATATATATTATATATATATGATATTATATATAAATCATCATCATCATCATTGATTATCCATCTAGGCCTTCTATACCTGCTTGGGGGTCAAGTGCGTAACTGCACAGGAAACAGAAAATAGGTAGAAGAACATGACGCAAGTCGAAAAGAAAGGCCCAGCCTTAGCGCCCCTTTATACCTTTAGGAGACAATCGTCGCAGCAGAAAACCACCTATAGTTGTCACGGTACCGCGGACGACCCTCACCGTGCATCTCGTCAATTTGGGATTCATCCTTGGCCCAGGTGGCCATAACCATACCCCCCCTCACAAACCCGCCACTCACTCCTATTATGCACCTTTCTTCTCTTCCTCTTCCAAAACTTGCATTTCTTTCCTACATGCATTCTTTACTGACTCAATCTACTTTTTCATCGGTCTCCCAGCTGGTCGATTCCAACACACTCCACACGTTACATTCGCTAACCAACCGGACTATCATTCCATTTCTTTCCACGATGACCAAGCCATTCAATGTACTTTCATTTATTCTCATTAACTCCTTTCTTCACATCACACAACTCCCTAATGAGTTCATTCCTCATTTTATCAATTTTTCTCACACCTAACACACCCCTAAGATTGTCCATCTGAACTCATTGTACTTTAGACGTATACCTCTTATTCCAGACCATAGTGTTCACTACTATACATTACACAGGCAACAACATACCCATGTAAGAAGACCCTAGCGCACTCAAGGACTTAGTCACTTTACATCCACCAAGGATTTAATTTGCACCAGCACCTTCTACCATTCACAACTGTTTCTAGTACAACTCTGCAACATCTGTTCCCTTTTCATCAACATATATATTAAATATTTAAACTCAGACACTTGTTCCAGTTTCTCACCATCCATCATAGCTTCACACCGAGAACTGTTCTCACTCACAACTGTGAACTTAGCCTTATCTACGTTTACTTTCATACCTCTCCTGATGTTATACTCGAAATCCCCTTACCAATCTTTAATCTTTTTTTTAGATCATCACACAAAACCAAATCTCCGCATATTATAATAAGTAGGGCACCCTCACCTCTCTTCCATTCTCATCATTCTAAAACTATTCCCTACCACCCACCTCTAATTCCTTCATTACCCCATCCATATACAAATGATATAAATATGAAATTTGAACCAAGTTGTTATTTAGTATTAAACTATATTTTAAACTCATTATTCTTACACACTCTTTCACTATCGTGTAACATACTTTTGATTCCATCAGAAGCTTACCACACAACACCATATCATAACACCTGCCATAGGCTTCCCTATTAATCTATTCATAGTGGCTGTTGCAATCATAAACACTTAAATAACAACTTTATTCTTCTTCATTTTTCTCAATCATTTGATTCAATGGTAAAGGATTGGATTTTGTACAATCTTCTACCACTTCTAAAGCGCACCTTGTTCTTCACAATTCAGTCCCGGCATATCACTCGACACTTTTACCCTTTCAAACCAAAATACAGGCATATATCTTTCCTACACAACGCTCAATAAACTTATTCCCTATAATTCCTACAGTTACCGTTATCCCTTTTACCCTTATAAAAGGGTACTATTACTGCTCTCCTCCAGTCCCTCGGAACTATTATCCTCATTAAAAGCTTTAGTTACCACAACTTCCAAATCCAACCCATCACCATCTCGCCTCCGTTCTTGAAGATTTCCGGTGATTTTCATCTATACCTGCAGATTTACCATTCTTCAACTGTTTCACACTTTACCATTACCTCATCCCCAAAATACCATTCCTTCTGTTGCACCATCAAACCCACACCCATTCACTATTACACCTCTTCTTACTGCCAATGTTATGCAGATTTCGAAGTGTTTCCCTCCACCCTCTCCTTCCCATCCATTTCCTTAGTTACGAAGCACATCCATATTCATTATTTCTAAGCAGATTCCCCTTATTCGTTATATATATTAACCTTTCGCGCTCCATTCCAGAAGAGCTTACCTATTCCCTTGATAAAGATCCCATATCATCCCTTCCAAACTGTCTCATTTACCTATTTTTTACCATCGTACGTATGCATCTGTTTAGAGATTCCTTTTCTCCTATATATCATTCCGAAAATCTTTCTTTTGAAACTTCATCATTGGGTTTTAGAGACATTATAACCACGTTCTTTATTAACTATTTAAAGCCGCTTGCATCATCATTTTTATTCCAACCTACTTTAAAATTAACGTTATTGAATTTCTTACTTTCTACTTTAGCAATTCCACATAATTCTTTTGCCTACTAACAAGCGCTTCCTTTATTGCTTCCAGATTTGTTCAGTTTCAACTTGTCACATTCAACTTTATTTATTTGCAAAAGCTCTCTAATACTTATCCTTATTAACCTATGTTCACTTAACTTCTCACCTCTAATATCTACCCACTTCCTTCCTTATCACTTCCCTTTCCCATCACCTCTCCTTCCATCCAAGCCCTACTAACTATAATTATAGTTAAAACAACATAATTGCTCCGAAAATCCCATTCCATTAACCCCATATACTGATTATAAACATCCCATACCACATATTGTCAAAACCGCATCACCACCAAAAGTCGAATCATACATTTTCACTTCGATTACAGCGATCATGACCTTCTAGAAAATAAGTAGGCTAGAGTTGTGTATTAAAAAAAAGATACTACAGACACCACACCTCTCTCTTAAGACAAATCAATCACCTTCCTACACATATTCTCATTTTTCTCCCGACACCAAAAACCACCTGTTATACCATTCTTATTTTTTATCAATTTTCCAACATTTAGGTTACCCAACAATAAATCAATCTGAAGCTCCTACTCACCTCGTCATAAACATCATTCAGGAAAAAATCACTCTCATCACATTACCCTCAGATGGGACATATGCTACAACTACTTTTGACCTTTTAAAACTTAATTTAACCATTAGAATTCTGATACTCACACACAAACAAAATCTACCATCGCTCTGTGCCACAGGTCCACTCATCAGAATTGCAACATCTTCTCTCCCCCCTCTCATTCTTTTCAACACCAGCACATACACATTTCCACACCACACCACTCATATTCACCAGTTTTCGCTTTCATTATTTTTTCGTTAGCGAGCAAATCAAATTGCCCTTATCTAAATCATTCATCCACCTCTTTACAGCTTTAGTTGTATATTCCTCTGAGTTCATTACCGCTTAGACGATTATTATACATTTTCGCTTAGTAAACATTCACGAAGGGCATCACGCATTCTCGAGCATGCCTTAGCATTTCTGGCAAAAGACAAGTGGTAGGGTGGTTCCCCAATCCAACTGCCACTGTCCTTTAGTCGCCTTCTACGGACCACGTCCGAACGATACGTAATGTCGGCAACATTATTTCGATTCCCACACACACACGGAATATAACGGGAAGGATGTCGGTAAGATTTTGTCATAAGAAGAGGATGGGATATAAGTAGGTGATTGGTATGAGGATATAGGTTCTGGCTGTAAGATGTGCTCGGAGGAATGAGTGTGGATATTTGGAAACAGGAAGAAGGAAAGACGACACACTTAGGCACTGAATGTCATGGAAGGGACCCTATACACCATAAACAAATGGAAGGCAAATTTTCATCGCTGCTTAGTTGCGCCACTCTACCTCATAAGAGTAAGTAGAAACTAAATATATATATATATATATTATTATATATATATATATATATATAATATATATATATATATTATTATATATATTATATATATTATTATACTATATATATATATTAGTAATTATATATATTTATTATATTATATATATATATATATATATTATATAAATATATATATATAAATATAATATAATATAAATTATATATATATATAATATATATATATATATATTATAGATTGAAAGTTTAAAAATTCTTTAAATGTTACCTTCATTTTTATAATTGAAGATGTTGATGATGTTAAAATTTCTTTAGTCGCTTTTGTCCCTAAAAATGTTTAATATGTAGTCAGTTTCTTATTTCTTCTTTATTCTTCTTTCTTTTTCCCTTTTTATTTATATCTTCTTTTTATTCCTTTATAATTTTTTCTTTATGTTGATTTATCTATGTGTTATTATTCCTCTTTATATCAATTAATTATGTGTTATTTATTCCTTTTGCATTGTAATATAATTAATTAAAAGGTATTATGAATTAAATTTTATATATACTAATGATACTGGCTATCATCTTTTATATCTATTTCTCGAAAGGAGAAAAAATTATTAAAATGAATTCATCATTTTCCCCCTCTCTCTTTGTTTCTATTTGTTAATCATTACTTACATCCATGGCGTCAAAGGATCTGTTTTGAGTTAATTTTCATGTGTCCACGTCCTCTGGAGATACATATTTTCATTTTTTATTAATATTAATTCTTTGGTGAATATATCAGCAATTTGATCATTACTATTCACCCATTCTATTTTTGTACTTTCTTGATATATTAGATCTTCTTCTTAATATGCTGATATTATGATTTTTCATGCTATTTATAATTTTTGATTGTTCTTTCTGACATTAGAGTTATCAACAAGGTGTCTTAATATCAGTCTTCAATATTATAGAATATATTCTTATTAGTAATTACCTATGCCCACTATTCTTCATGTACACTAGGATGTTTCGGCTAATGCCCCCAAGCAACTACTTGCCTCTGTATGTATAACTAATGATTAAACTTCTTTATGATTTAATTTGTATTCCACATAATGAGGTATATCATTTTCCTTTTATCGTTCAGCAATATTATACATTCCTAGTTCGTGTTTTTACTCCTTTCTCTTTTAGCAAATGATGCGAATCACAATAATGTTATGAAATAGAAGTAAATATTACTCATTAAAGAACTGTATTTAATCATTTCTGTATTTTTTTAATTAATCTAAGTTGTTATTTATAAATCTTTTAATAACTTAGTTCTTTTCTCCCTTAAACTCATTTTAACTAACTATATAGAAAGTCTGGTTCTTGTGTTTCTTTTCCACTCCAATTTATTTTTCCTATTAATGTTTGTATTCCTTTTACTTTCTCTGTTTATAAGTTTTCTATTTTCTTTTGTTTTATTTCATTAATTATTAATTCTCCCATTAACTATTTTGCTCCACATTATTCAACAAATCGATACGAATTTGGAACTCTAAATATTTAAATGATTCGGAACTACTTTCTCCTATTTCAAAAATGTTTTTTAAATATTTATTATATTGTCTTAATTTTTTTACTGCTGGTCTCCCTCCCGTTGTCTCATCTACATGTGTAAATAATAATCCGTCGATATTACTTGAATCTTTCTTATAAATAGTTGGTTCCATTTGACTTTGTTTTTAGACCAACTTAAGTAATTGTCCTTTTCAATGATTAAATACACATGCATAGCAGCATCTTGCAATCCATATACTGTTTTATTCAATCTCCATAGTTTACCATTATCAAATTCTGGGGTGGTTTAGATAAACTTTTTTGTTATTATATCTCCTTTGCACAGATAATGCTGCTGAAATATCCGATAGCATTATTTTCCATTTATCGTTTCCTATCTCGGTTAATATCATTTTCAATTGCTTCAGATGAACAGTTGGTGGCATCTGTTATTTCTTCCACTGTTTCTTCATATCCTTTATCTACCAATCTTCAGCTTAATTTTTTCTTGTTATATTTATGTCTTTTTCTCACATAATGGATTTTATGCTTTTATGTTTATTGCAGCTTGTCCAATCTTTCCAAATTTTCTATCTTTTTGATCATAAATAGTTTCAACTTATTTTTTTTCTATTTTGCCTATAGTATTTCTTTTTTTAAATTAAAAAAAATAACAATCTAGTCTATCCAATTAAATACTCAATCAGGACTATGTCATTAACCTTGTATCCAATAAATCTTCTTCATTTTCAATAGAACGTCAGTAAAATATTTTTAAAATTCTATCAATATATTAATATAATTTCTATTTTGAAATAATAATTACTATATCATTATAACCATTTACTATTATTTTTTTACTGATAGTGGCTTTGCCAAACCGAATAGAACGTAATAATATATTACTCTGCATTAATTCTTTCATTTCGTTATCATTATAATATTTTAAAAGTATTTCCACATTTTTTGGATCAATTTTCTTCATATTCATCAATTGTATTCTATATTCTTTTTTCTTTCATCTTTGGTTTTGATAATTTCATTTATCATTTAATTTTAATGTAATAATACTTATTTACAATATTATTTCTTCTGTATCATTACTATTCTCTTTAAATTAATTCTATATCAAAAGGTTTAATTCTCTTCTTCATATTCATCATTTTCATCTTCTTTATCTTCTAGTTCCTTACTATCATCATATAAGCTACATTTATGCTTCTCGTTGTCTTTACGTTTGCATACAGCTCTTAAAGTATACCTTCATTTATTTACATATTAATGTATTTTTCCGTCTATACAATTATATTAGCTGTCCTATCTCATTTCTTCATATCAAGGTTTTCTTATTGTAATCAAACTTCATTCCACCTCGCCTCTTCCTACCATCTGTGACCTGGTGTTCTCTTATTTGACTTTTCAACGCATGTTTATTTTTTCCTAGCTTTCATTTTCTCTTTGTACATATTTCATAAAGTCCTTTAATTCTAATAACTTTTTTAATTTCATTTCATCAGTAGTCTCTATTCACTTCATATTGCAGTTTATCAAATCTACTATGTTTGGATTCCCTATTTATTCTTCCAAAAACAAGTTGAATTTGGTGGCAATCCAAATTAATTTGTTAGTCATTCTTAGCAAAAATGCCAGCCATTACTATTCTTCTGTCAATTCCTTTCTGTGTTTTACACTTGATATATAATTCTTAAGTAAACCTACTACCTTTTCACATAAACAATTACCAATGGGCTTTCTGCCTCTGTACTCATTAATACGTAGATATTCTTGTAGATAAAAGTTTTCCATATCTTCGTTGATTGAAAAATTCTCGTTCCATGCATAGAATAATCATTAGATTTCAAAATATACATCCATTTTTTACAATTAACCTTGCTATATATTCTCTACTAGTTTATATTTGATTAACCACCACTCTGCCTTGTATATCTTGTATATCAATCCTATCTATTTACTAAAAAATTTATAATATATCCTCTTCTCAACATCTAATTGAATTATTTCAAATTAAATAATTGCTAATGGCAAAACCTACCACAGGTCAATGATACCAATAATATTTTCTACATATATTTTATAATAGGTATACAAATTTGCTCCAATTTTTTTCTTACTTAGGCCACAGCTCTCCTTCTTGTATTTGTTTCATTAGCATTCTTTATTTATTGTTTAATAATTTTTCTTAATTCCACAATGAGCAAATTGTCTATGTAGTTTTTAGTTTTTTCATTCTTTTCATCTTTTTCTTTATCCAATTTCTTTAAATTTGAAAGGATAAATCATGTTTTCTTTGTTTCTATTCAATAGTATGCAGGAATGTCCTCCTTCATTATCAAATGTCGCTACACAGAACCCAATTCAATCACAATATTAACAGTTCCATCTTCAATATTAATTTTTAATTTCATTTTTAATGGCTTCAATTAAGGAAGTATAAAGTTATATCACCCTCTATTACATTGGTCGTGAAAGGCGAATATCCCTCACCCTCTTACAAGCATCTTGTTGATTTAATATCTGTACTTTCCAAATAAAAACAACATTTTAAATTATATTTACTGACTTTATTCTAATATTGTAAATTCCTCTTCGATTCTAAATTCACTGTATCAATTTTCTTTTCGATTTCTTCAATTCCTGTCTCTATACTTCCTAGTATACTTAATAGCCATTAACATCTTCTTGGTAATTTAATTCTTAAGAGTATCAGATATAGTCTCATCTATTCATTTTAAAAACTGTCGATTTCTTTTCCTTCTAATATGCCTCTTTCTAAATTCAATTTTCTTTTTTACTTTAATTACGGTATTTATTATTGCGAGATTAATTCAAATAAATTGTTCATTCATATCTTCTCTAAATAAAAAAATTATAGATTTATTATTTTTATCTTCGTATTGTTTATTGTTCTGTTTACAATTTTTCATACTGTGTCCGTTCTTTTTATACATTTTCCGAAACAACATTATTAGATATTCTCATTCCAATAGCAATCTTCTGTTTTATGATTATTCCTTTTACAAATACCACATTTATTGAAATGAAATGTTCTTTCTCTCCAATAACATTCATTATTATTATTATTATTATTATTAAACAAAGATTAAAACGGATATTATAAATACCAATTTTTCCCTGTTGTAATCCGTAATATTGGTTTGAAAATTCCAGCTTATTTATAATATAATTCTTAGGCTCTTTTGAGAATACATGTTGTTTTAATATCTTCAATCTTATTTTAATAATTAACTTTCTTTTCCATTGTCCTTCATATTAGAGATTACTAAATCATTGTACCTTTTCAACTTATTTTAAATATCATCATCTTTTCACCAATCTACTTTTGCTTATATCATACCTGACTTACATATTAACATACCTGAAAGATTTTCCTTCCTTGGTTGCATATTCAGCGAATGTTTTACTTTGTTAAGGATAACTTCCGTGTTCAGTGTTTGTCGGAACTTTCTTTTAATGATTGATAGCTTTCCTTATCTTTGCTGGCTTTCATAATTCTTCTTTCACCAGAGAACATAAATTACTTTCTAGTGGTTCACCCAGCTAAACCTTCCTTATTGTGCTATTTTTAGTTCTGTTGCCTTTTCTGGCAGTTGACACTTCTTTCCATTAACTTTAACTTGAAGAAGTATACCTCTCACGAGCTTCTTCTGTTTTCGACTATTTTTACTCGTAAAATTCATTTTCTTCTTCATTTGTTTTCTTCTTTTTTCTTTTATATCCATTAGCTCCTTTATCATGATGGTTGCCTATCCTGTTATGATTAAAATTTCCTTTGCAGTTTCTTCCTCCTTAACCATTTTGTTTGCTCAGTATATAAGATTAATTAGTTCATAAAATGATTAAAGTAAAATTCTTTAAATGTTACCTTCATTTTTATAATTGAAGATGTTGAAGATGTTAAAATTTCTTTAGTCTCCTTTTCATTTTGATGGTTTTATATTTGTAGTTTTCTTGATTTCTTTATTTTCTTTCTTTTCTTTTTCCTTTTATATTTTTATATATCTTCTTTTTATTCTTTTTAATTTTCTTTGTTGTTACTCTAGAATCAAATCCATCTTTTTATACTGTTAAATTATTGGTTATTTATTTATTTCATTTAATTTTCACGTTTTAAAAGAATTATGAACTAATATTTTAGTTACTAATGATCTGTATCTTTCTTTTAGTATCTATTTTCTTGAAAAGGAGAAAAAAATGAATTAAATAAATTTATCAATTATATTATATATTATATATATATATATATATATATATATATATATATTTATATATATATATATATATATATATATATATATTTTATATATATATAAATATATATATATATATATATATATATATATATATATATATATATATATATATATATATATATATATATATATATATATATATATATATATATACTATATATATTATTATATAATATATTATATGATATTAATATATTATATATAATATATATATATAATATATATTATATAAATAATATTATATATATATTATATATTATATATTATATGATATATATATATATAGATATGTATATATATATATATGATATATTATATATATATAATTATCAAACTAGCCAAAAGAGGGACCTGTTGTTACTAGATGGAGAGCTGACCCTTGGTCTAGGGGTTCATACTCCTATGTGTCGACAGGAGCCTCTGGGAATGACTATGATCTCTTAGCCACTCCCCTTGGACCTCATGCAAGTAATTCTCCTCCTCCAGAGAGCGCGTCTGCAGGAGCTCCAGTTAGTAATGGAAATAGCCAGACAAATACCGATGCCCAACGCCAACCGCGGTGAGTATGAATTCTTTTAAAGATTTTAAAACTTTGATTAAAGATTCTTCCTTTTTAAATGGTTTTTGTTTTAATATCAATTTAATTATTATTATTGCTATTTAGCTTTTATTTTTTTCATACATGTAACAGAAGATTTACATATTCGTATGCAACACTAAATTGTTAACACGTTCAGAAAGTCCGATAGAACTAATATTTCCAGAAACTTATGTCTATGGGTTTTTAGTTTTATTTCATAAGCGATTTTATTTTGGGAGGAAAGTCATTTGCACTTTCATTGAGCATAGTAGTCAAGTTTGGGGTCAATGAATTGTGGAGAAAAAGGACAAGACTTTAGATAGATGAGTCGCATGACCTCTCCGTATAAAGGAATGTTTGTTTGTTTTTTTTTTTGTTTTTTTTGTTTGTTTTTTTTTATGCAGATCGACACCACTCACGGGCTGGGCCCTTCTCAAGGAGGGGTTTAGAAATGAGCAGTTTCTGTTATAATGAAAGTAACTCAACACTTCAGCTGCCTGAAAGATATTTTGGAGAACCAGTGGAAGCGGAAGAATTTGTTAGGCAAAAAGTCCTAGGCTTCTTCCTTTCAAGGAGGATTGCGTGAATGAAACTGCCAAAAATATATGATGCATACTCGATAGAAGAACAAATGCCTCCCTCTTACAGAGCAAGGAACTGGGGTGGTGTGAAAAAAATTCTGAAAATTCCTCCGAACCCTAACCCTCTTAGACTTGTTTGCTAAGAGAAACAGCTCAATCCTTCCAAGAAAGGTCAAAAGAAAAGGATACACCAAGAAAATTAAGAACAGAGAAAGACTAGTTGTGTGGAAGTTTATATAGAGTGTGTATAGATGATGTAACTACGTGTTTGAGACATTGAAAACGTGTTTGAGGCATTGAAAACGTGTTTGAGGCATTGAAAACGTGTTTGAGACATTGAAAACGTGTTTGAGACATTGAAAACGTGTTTGAGGCATTGAAAACGTGTTTGAGGCATTGAAAACAACCATATTAATATAAAAATCAAGGTCAGTTGCTTCAAGGCCATCTTCTTAACTTCAGCTATTTGGAAATGAATGAAAGTAGTAAAATGAAGGATGGAGTCGTCGTCTTAAGAGCGGATAGGTGGTGAATGAAGTGTTAAAAAGAATTTGGGATAGGACAGAACGCTGAGAGAAACTACGATATTGACAGATTTAAAGGATAAACGGTGGTCTTCTGCAACATTTGCTTTAAAACACCCGGAAACCATAGAGTAATATAGATATCGAAAGAGTGAAGTTTAGATTCAATCAAACTTTGTGCCAGACTCTATCGAATGCTTTTGTGCCAGACTCTATCGAATGCTTTTGTGCCAGACTCTATCGAATGCTTTTGTGCCAGACTCTATCGAATGCTTTTGTGCCAGACTCTATCGAATGCTTTTGTGCCAGACTCTATCGAATGCTTTTGTGCCAGACTCTATCGAATGCTTTTGTGCCAGACTCTATCGAATGCTTTCGATGTCTAGCGCAACAACGAAAGAATCACGGAAATGACAAAATGTGGAGGAAGGGAAGGAAAAGTTCACCATTCGAGCCTTATTTACAGAAGCCAGAGTGACGATCAGGGATGAGATTAGAAGAATTAGGAGGTTTCCAAATCTTAAAGACTTCACTTGAAATTGACTTGAAAACCTTGGAAAGGGCGTAGGTTAAAGCAAAGGGCTATATTTAAAGGGTTGAAAAGGGTTCCCCTCCCTTTTTAAGTACAGGTCTAATCGGCGATTGTTTTCAGCAGGTTAGAAAATGTCGAAGTTGATAGTATCTATTGCACGGCGCAATAATAGGCTACTTATTATCATGCGCTTTCTTTACATTACTCAAAAAGAGTAGAAATACAATCTTTTGAAGAAATTACTATGTTAGTCATAGAGGAATATGAAAAGAGACAGCAATAGCTCTTGGAATCGATTAGATTAATCTTTAAGTAGCAATGAAGAAGTTGAAGAGCTTTCAACATTTTCCTTGAAGGTCATTCATTGGTTAAGAAGACGTTGGTGCCGTTTCAGAAAAGAAAAAAATCGGGCGAAATTGGAAAAAGTCAGATGTTAGAATTACATTTTTGGCAAAATCGTCAAAAAAAGGGACGGAAGATGAATCGACGCATTCTCTCACTGAAAAGGAGGAAAGGTGGGTGATTAACAAATTACGTATGTGCAAAAAAATTAATGAAGAAAGAACGTGTACAAAACCAACTAGCACAATGAGTCACCACCCTAGGCCGCCAATCTCGCCCAATAATGAGGAGGAGAGGAATGTGTGTAGCTATTTTACTGGAAAAGTGTGTGTCAATTGTATTGCTGTAGTAGTATTTGTGGTGTGTGAGGAAACAAAGTGCTTACTAGACCAGCCGATAGACACTTTTGTGTTGGGTAGAAAGTATGCTGGATATGCATTCTGTGTGAATGAGGGGGCGAGAGAGACAAATAAGAGTGCAGATGAATGTTCCGCCCTACTTTTAACATTCCTATGCTCCCCAAAAACTTAGATTAATCTAGTTTTACGCCACAGGTTTTTACAAAAATATTTTTCATTTTTTGTACAATTGGATGCAAATAATGTTAGTTTTCATTTTCAGGTTATTCTTTGGAGGCGAACACACTATACGAAATTATCCAGCAACTGTACATGGGGCATTCTTAAGTGGTCTAAGAGAAGCGGGAAGGATAGCGGATCAGTTTTTGGGATGTCCATATGCCGCTCCCGTAACACCTCCAACGAACGGAAATGGAGTTAATGTATCAGCGTGATTTTCTAGATATTATTTGTACAATTATAAGAAAGAATATAATCTCTTGGTATTGCTAAACAATATATTTTTTTTAAAAGTTCTCATTCCCATCCTTGGCTACGATAAAAGTTTCAGGGCGCTTCCAGACCGAACATAAAATCGGCCTTTGATTGTGAGCTAGCGTACTAAAACGTATTCAAAATGATTGACTGAAAAAAATCGGTCTTTGCACATAACTTAAGGGAGGGGAGATTACCGTCTCGGTATGTCCGCCAGATTGTGAAAATGCTATGAAATTAGGTTAAGATATTAATTGATGTAAAGATAGCTCACAGCAGCTGACTTTAAAAGTTCGGCCTGGATTCGCCCTTAAAATAGTTTAAAACTAAAAATATATATATACAGGGTGTCCATGAATTATCTGGACAACTTTCCCATACCATTAATATATTATGGGCAAACCAAGGTGTTTGAAACAAGCATATTTAGAATCTCATTATCCATGTATGTGCACCATTAGTGACTCTCAAAACATCCAGTCGATATTCTAAATTCTGCCATATACGCACCAGCATTTGGACATTAATTTTTAGAATAGCAGTTGAAATTCTTGCTTTAAAATCAGCAATGTCTGCCACCATGGTATTATACACAACATCTTTGACGAATCCCCAAAGGAAATAATCACATGGTGTGATGTCCGGAGATCTAGGTGGCCAAGGAAATGGACCTCCGCGGCCGATCCACTGGTTTCAATTCCATGATGTGTACAATACCCAGGTGTCAGACATTGTTTATTTTAAGGCAAGAATCTCCGCTTCTATTCAACAAATTAATGTGAAATTTGGAATATCGACTGGATGTTTTGAAAGTCGCTAATGGTGCACATATTGAATGTTTGTAACATTGTCACGTCTGTGAAACAAACTTTGGATAATAAAGATTCTAAATAGATTTCTCTCAAACTCCATGATTTGCCCATAATTTATATTTATGACAAAGTTGTCCAAATAATT
Organism: Trachelipus rathkii; assembly: GCA_015478945.1. Taxonomy (NCBI): domain Eukaryota; kingdom Metazoa; phylum Arthropoda; class Malacostraca; order Isopoda; family Trachelipodidae; genus Trachelipus; species Trachelipus rathkii. The sequence continues at coordinate 1,012 of JABUQX010007408.1, read as the reverse complement.
CTCTGAGACCCTGTAAAAAGCCTTAAAAATTCAGTATAGCCGGTTATTTAAAGCAATACTTCTAGCCCAATAAACGGAACTTAAAATATTCCAAATACTTCGAGAAGTTTTATAATTATATTTTAAGTACATTGTAAATAAAATAAATTATGAAATGGTTTATTTATATTGCGAACGTAAATAAATGAACTGAGGCAATTTGAATATATTATTCAAATATTAAAATTTGTTTTATGTTGGTAACAACTTAATTTTAAGAAACCATTCTTTTATATAAATTATTTTTTACGAAACCTTTTTTTATTATCATCCTTACACATTTTAACCGAGATTAAAACTTTTTGAAAGTTTATTCAGTTTTGGTGTAATTATTGAATCATCAATTTTTAAATATATAATTTTTTTTTTCATTTTTTATGTTGTAACTATTCATTTTGCAGTTAGTTTTCCCCATCATATCCTACAATCTTTACTCAACTTTCTTTCACTCCCATCCTTCCTCAACTACTGATGTATTAAATTTGGTCCTGGAAAATTTGCATTTTTTTTCCTTCTACACACCAGTTACTATCTGAGGTAACGAACCTGTGTTTATCTCTGGGCCCATCTCGACCTCCTTCCCTCCATGTGTTTGGGAACAAATTAAAAACGTCCTTTTCGTTTTAACCGACCTCAATGTTGGATGTTGAGGGATCTAACCGCTAAGACTACTGTCCTATACTTTGGAATATAATTTCTTGCTCTCTTCTTAGTCTATATCCACAACCGACCCCAACGGTGTGAAATTTATTCAGTTTCATTGGTTTCATTATGATTATCTATTGCGCTGAAGTACAGTCTTTAATTGATTATTTCATCAAAAATCTCTTCATCCAACATGCCCATGTTCCAGCGGTGATCATCTCTCCTCCTCGCTGTCCGAACTGCAAAGATCTTCATTCTGCAAACCTACAAACCAATTCATCCTACAAACCTGAACAGGTTTTTAGACTTCTGCACCTGCTCAAGCTCA
>JABUQX010007407.1:0-14793 GCA_015478945.1 Trachelipus rathkii | reverse complement strand
TTAGTTCATGTTTTGCCAATATCTGTTTATTCTTAATTTAACTTTTAGATGTTTCGTTCTTAAATAAAGAGTCGAACTCTTGCAAATGTACCAAAATATACGTGTATGAGGACTGCAAGAAGTTGTATGGATATTCGTCTCAAATTTAGGTTAATTAATTTTGTTGTTTATTCAAGAAACTCTTCAACATCGTCAAAATAAGAAAAGAGAATGATTATGGTTTAAATAGATGATTTTATAAATTTTCGGAAAAATATTGCAAATAATTATATCAAGATAACCAACATTGCTGAGTATATTATTAGTTTCTATTATTACGATATTTCATTTGAAATATTCTTAGATATTATTTTATTATTTATTATTATTATTTTATATTATTATTATATTTATAATTATTATTTATTCATTATATATAATATAATATTTTATTAATTATTGATATTATTATTATTATTAATTATCTATTCTCAGTACTGATTTTACCTATCAACCTTTTTGCTTACGAATCATTAAAGTATTGTAAAATTCTACATTATTAGTATTCTTTTATTCACTTCAATTATTACTACTATACTACTACAATTACTTATTATTATTATTTTATTATTATTAATTTTATTATTGAATTATATTAGTAGATTTAGATCTATGTCACTTATTAATCGTGCGATTATCTATATTATTATTTTCAAACCTATTTTAATGCATGTTAAATTGAAATCTCATATTTATTTTATTAAAAAAGGTGAGGTGTATCTCAGACTTTATATAGACTCTAATAATTGGCGGATTGCAATTCAAGTCCATATATATAACGTACTAGGTAGTGAGCTATAGGAGTAGTAACAGAAGAGATTATTGTATTGTAGTACCACGCTTTAGCTAGTAAGTGTAGTCAGTTTAAAGATAGTTAAGAATAGCACGATTAGGTCTAAGTCTTGATGTCAGATTAGCTATAAAGATACACTGTTAGTGTATTATACCATACTTATCGTATATATTATGACCTAGTAATATATTTTCTAGAAAATTACGTTAACCTGATGTAATGTATGATCCTGCAAATATGCCAACCTGATGACATTCATAAATATATTATATATTATATTATATATATATATATATAATATATATATATATTAATATAATATTATTATATTATATTAATATATATTATATATATATATATATATATATATATATAATATATTTAATATATATTAATCCTATATTATATATTTATATTATATTATATAATATGATAATTATAATTATATATGATTTCAGGGCATAATTTTATTGATTTCTTAAAATCATACATAATAAATTATGGGCAACTATGGTCTCTGGAAAAATTTATTGCAACTTCTGCGTACGCTAATCGTTTGACCTCTTGTGTATTTTTTTATCGCGCAAGCACGAGATCACTCTCAGGAAGGATACAAAGGACACCACTGTTCAGGGGAGGAGAGGGGTTGTAAAGATGATAAAGAGATTAAATAGATTTTATCTACGTAGTGCTTTAATTTTACAACTAAATTAATTAAAATGTGTTTTTCTTCCTTATAATAACGTACATTGCACTTATTTATTATCGCACTATAAGTTATACTCACTTTGCAAATATTATATAAATTTTGCCTATACTCGATACTCACATATTATATTTAAATAGGTGCGCACCGGGCCGGTACGTAAATAAGTTTACATATAGTCAGCAATAAGGTCACATAGGCTGCTTTATATATATATATATATATTTATATATAGATAGCCGCATTAGTGAGATTTATTAGTGACATAAAATTAAGTAGGCGGCAGATATGGCGCTACTAGGATATTATATCAGGCGGCATAGGTTATGTACAGGCGCACTCTAAATAAAATAAAATTATTATAAGTTATATATCTATATATATTATAATAATCCCTACTTAGCGCCCAGTCTCTGATTAATTGAGTTATTAATTCTATAGTAATTATATATTATAGGTATAGTATATATAATATTATATATTGGCGATAAATAACCGGTTACCTCATTATGTGATGCTAACAAGTTAGTAATTATGACAGATTACTTAAAACATATCAAATAAGTGAAATATAAATAAGTCATACTAAGAAAATATAATTATATATATAATATATATATTTATACCTTATTATTTATATTTATTAAGTTAATTATAATATTAATAATATATTTATATATAATATATTAATATTAATATATATATATATTAATTATTATAGTATATATATATACTATATATTATATAGAGTAGTGACTCGTAGACGTGGGGTCTTGGTTTTATTTTGGGGTTATATATTCGGGCAATAAGTCCATTTTAGTTTTTTGAGATGTCATGCACTTTTTATGTACGTAACTATATATATACTATACTATATTATATATATATATTTATTAATATATGATATATATATAATATATTATATTAGTATATTAATATATTATATATTAATATATATTATGTATATATATATATATTAGATATATATATATAACATTTAATATATATATACATATGTATCTATATATTTATATAATATATATATATATACTATATTAATATATTATTAATATATAGTTATATAATATATAGTATATATTATAATATTAAGGTATCTAACTGAAACAATAAGTGCATTAATGTATAAGTTAAATAAGTAAAATTTAATAACAATTCATTTAGTATCTAGTAGAGTGCAAAACGAGATCACTCATTGAGCAACCATCTAAGTCTTTTTCCATATAATTGATAATTTTTCTTTATTTGGCATATGGTTTTCTTATCAAAACATTGCCAGATATACTAAATTATTAATGTACTTACACATTTCATAACCTAATGTTGGCTTCATTTTATCATACAAAATTTAAATACATGGATATAACTCAAAACGTTGGTAAAATATTTGCAGCTTTCGCATTTTACAGTTTTATTTACTCATTAGTGCAATTTAAATACACCAATCTATATTAATAATTAGAAAATGTCACACTTATCTTTGAATACTCACTTTATTTGCTTAAAATTAATACTCCGATCGAAAGTGATAATTACGTAAAATATGGGAGCATAAATCTGCTGACACTTAAAAAAGTCACTTAAAAATTATCCCCAAAAAGTACCAAACTCTCTAAAGTAATCAAATTAATCAAATATAAATGAATTATGTTATAACTCATTCTGTTTAATAAAGTATACTTAAGAGTCTTCCACTTTGGATAGAAATGTTTCCTGTGTGTTCTTTAAACGCAAATCATCATTAGATCCGAGATTCCTAGGTAGATTGGAAATTAACACTCTAGAGGATTATGTACCTGGTTTCCCCTCTCTATAAAAGATATAAAGACGGCTATACATCTCGTGAGGTGTTGAACTTTTTGTTCTAATAATATTGTTAAATTTTACAAGTTCATCACTCAGGACTGTAAATATTGTTTAATATCTACACTGTCCCTATAATATTAATTTCAGTATTTAGTTTTTACTAATTGATTTACTAAGGATGATTTTAATTAGACTTATTGGATTTATTTCATTGTTATTAATATAATATTTATTTATATTTTAAAAGTAATAGTTATATATATATTAATTAATTAATTATATATATATTATATATTATATATATATTTATTATAATATATTAATATTATATATTAAATATATATAGTATATATAATATTAACTGAATATATTTTATAATATATAAATATATATATTAAATAATTATATATAATATATATTATATATATATTATATATATATATTAATATATTATATATTATATATATATATTTATTATTAATTATATATTATATATTAATATTAATATATATATATATATTTATTATATATTAAATTAATATATATTATAGGGACAAGTTAAAAATAAATATCAGCTGGACTTTATTAATCTGCGTAAAATTATATAATAAGAAAGTGATTTAAATTCTTAAACGCAAAAGTTACGCAAATTATATGATTGAATTTAAATAATATTAAAATTCATAAATTAATAATATTTTTAAACTGAAGTAATACTCTATTTATTATTTATTAGAGTCTATGAGCTTGAGTCATTGGAACTTATTTAAGTGATTTATTTAGATCAGAAATAATGAAACTTCAGTACTTCAGTATTATCCTTATTCTATTTTTTCAGCATCGGTGTTATGATATATATATATATATAATATATATATACTATATATATTATATGATTAATATATTTATAATATATTAGTATAATATATATATATATTATATAATCTATTATATATATATAATATATATGTAATATTTATATATATATAATAGTAATATATATATAATATATAGTATATATATATAATATATATATATATATATATATTGTGCTGTACCCTTTTCACATGAACTTAAAATTTCATGTCCGTTAAATATTTATGTAATTGTTCTCGATTATGGCTTCTACTCCGGTGAAACGATATGATTACTGAGAAAAAAAGAATAAAATGAAAAGCATTCTAAGAAAGAGGTGGACCTATATAAGTAAATTGCTCAACAATGTCTATTTTTTTGCAGTTTTTACTATATATTAATAATATATATATAATATATATATTTAGATAATATATATATATATATTATATATATATATAATCTATATATATTAATTATATACTTATATATATAATAATATATATAATATATATTAAATGATATATTATAATATTATATATATATATATATATATATATAATAATAATATATATATTATACTATTTATATATATAACGAGAGAAATTTTTAAACTTTTTTTTTATTTTATTTTTTTTTTTTTATTTCTAATTATCAAAAAAATTAAAAAAAAATAAAATATATATATCCCTCCCATTTATAAAGGGTGGAGCTCTACAGAGCCGTAACGGGTGGAGTAGATCAAGTAAGGGGGGTAGGTAACTATTCATCATATACTTATTACGCGGAGGTGATGGAGATTACGGTCCGGTAATAGCGGAATAGGTCCATGCCCCTGACGAAATAGTCTATGAAACCCAAAGTACGCAATAATGAGCGTGGTGAGGTTCCGGAGACCAATCCGTAGGTAAAGGGGGGGATATATAGTTCCCACCCCGTCGTCTCCACACGGGAGGCTACCCGAGAGACCCCTAGTGACTCCTAGCATCTTGAGCGGTTTAATACCTATATATCACTAATTAGATAATTTAATTTTAGTTATAATATAAGAAAAATAAAAAAGGAATAATTTTTAACTTCAAAAACATCATTGAGTATTACTTATTTATCTGTCCCCCCTCGGCTTCGAGGCACACTGAGTGTAATAAATGGGGGGAAAAATTAAATCTTATTATAAAAATATATTCGTAATATTATATATAATAATGACGTGCCAAAAAAGTATACAAAAAAAAAAAAAAATGTAACGAAAGAACTGACGAATGCTTCATATCTTTGTATGAAATTTTCATTTGAGGATTGAATTCCCAATATTATATTTGGTTTATTACTGTTAGAGTAACCCTGCCGTTCTCTATATATAGTTACATCTTTAGTTGGTAACATTAAAATACAAAACTATGATACCACATATATATATATTATATATATTAATTATATTAGATATATATATAGTATATTATATATATATATATATATTATATATAAATAAAACTTATATAAATAATATAGTAATGTTATATATAATATATATAATTATTATATATAAATATTTATTATATATAATTAATATTATATATATATATTATATATATACTGTATCATATATAATATTTAATATATATATATATATATATATATATATTAAGCTATATAACTTTCAAATTTAAAATGTTCAAAATTCCTATATATATTAATATTATTAATAATATACGTATATATTATATATAATATATATAATATATATATACTATAAATATAAATATATATATATATATATATTATAATTATATAAATATTAATATATATAATATATATATATATATAATAGTATATTATATATATATCATATTATATATTATATATATATATATATAATTATATATCCATAATTATATATAATATATAATATATATTGATAAAAATACTATCTAAATTATAATATCATATAAATAATCAATAAAAGTAGTAAACGGTGAGCGTCTAAAAAAAATTATGATAAACTTTTATAATAAAATTTATCAAAATAAATAAAAATATCTCTTTATGAAAGTACGTTTAAATAAACAGGCTGTAAACCTTTCCGATGAAAATTTTCTTTCAGTCAAATTAAATATATAACAATATATTTCGAATTTTTAGTTTTTTCTTGTATAAAAATATAATTTTTTTTTATTCTTAATTGAATATTATATTATAATATTATAATATATATTATGGAATCAATATATATGTATAAGTACTTGATTTGCATCATAGCATCAAATTTTTAGAAGTTCAATTTTCGTGTTGTAATAAAAATAATCAATTTTTTTTTATTTAAAGTTGAGATTATTATTTTCCTATTGGAAAAGTCACTAAAAAGTTAAAGGAGAAAAACAATCATTGAAGATGACCGGTTAAACGAGTATTTATGGCTTTTGTAGTGTTAGAGTGTTATTACGTGATCCTCTATCGATGAAGATGGTAAAGCGAGAGAGAGAGAGAGAGACAGGAGAGAGTTGTATGACAGATTTAGGGTACAGAGAGTTCGATCCCTCTAAGGATTTTAAGAGATAATGCGAACTACTGAGAGACGTAAGATTAGTAAGAGAAGAGAGAGAGCTTTATGTGATGAGGGTGACGAAAAGAGATTGAAATATTTTGTTCTATTCTCAAATGAATATTACTGTATATTTTATTTAATTGGGATTATATAATTAAAATTTTTCACTATGATGTAATGTAAAGCATGTGTTAAGGTATATTTTTTTAATTAAAGTTGTTAATCAATATATTATTTTATGCTATTGATTGTTTTTACCTCGCTCACTATACCCATTCAGATATCATTACTATTATAATACACAACAAAAAAAGCACTAATCCAACATAAAACATACAATCAAATAATACAATTATAGGCATGAGTCAACACACATCGTTATATAATTATAGATATTATAAGTATAGCTATATATATATATACACATATATCCCAAATTAAGGTAGGATTATAGCTCCGAATATATATATATATAGTAGATACGACTTGTATCAAGTATTTCTCTCTCATTAAGTAGTAGAGTGCTTTTGAAAATAATTTTTATTTTTTATCTATAAATTATCATTATATATAAATTTAATAAATAACAGAATCATGTAAGATTATTTAGTCAATTATTATTTATTATTAATTAAAATTGAGATAAATATTTATATAGTTAAGAGAATAAAGAATATAGGATGAAGATCAATTTTATTATATTCTAGCTTTATATAGGTATTTATATAAAACTAACTAAATTTATTTATTAATAAGTTTGGATTATAAAGTTATAATTAGATGTAAATTGTTTATTTTTCTGGGAATAAAGTCAATTTTTAGATCTTGAAATTCTCAATTTAGAATCATGTATCTATTACATATCATTTTATTTTTTACACTTCGTTGGTTTAATATCACTTATTATAATTATTCTTGTGTATATTATAAGATCTGTTTAACAGTTAATTTACAATTATTATGATATGTGTATATATTAACTTATATTTTTTCATTAATATTATCTAATACATTATTTTTTTAGAATACATAAATTAAAACTTAGTATAAAACAATAGAGCGGGCCCTCATAAGGACGTACGGTGCCTAAAGGCCCTCTGATCATTATATTTATTCGTGAGGACTATCTAGAGGCCGTTTCCATACTTTTAAAATGCTATCGAGTGTTCTCATCGAACCTAGCTGAATCAACACCGCTGTATTAGAAACCTTAGTGGCCCTTAACATGTCTCTTTTTAAAAACCCTTAAACTTAGTTCTTATAAAGTGGGTCTTTCATTTCACTATTAATTTACTCAACTCATATACTTATTAGATTATATAGATGAAGCTTATGAACGTTATTTCAAGTGTTTTATCTTTGGAAAATCTTCAGATGATGTCGATTTCTGTGAGTGTTTTATCTTTCGGAAATCCTCAGATCATGTCGATTTCTTGTCCAGTTCTAATGTTAGATTTGTTACTTGATTAGATGATTCAAGTACGTGTGTTGGTGACAGTTTAGTTAGTGTTTATAATGGATCGTGTGTTTTATAGTGTGTTTGCGATTAATAATATATCATAAATAAATATATTATCTTATGTCATAATTAGGCAGAGCTATAATACTTATTGATACCTATTTATATTTATTAGTATTTAATATAATATTTATTGATAGAATGTATTATAGCTTACGTTCACTTCATTTTCCCATTACTATACGGTAATGAACTCATGTTATTTCTTTATGTATTAAGTATATAAAAAAATAAAGAAACATTTTTTGTGTTACATTATCAAAAGGAAATATGAAATAAGGTAGAAGATGCAATTAACACTTTGTCATAACCTGAACGTTTAATTAGCTATTAGCGGGTTAATATAAAAAGTTACTACAGGTAGTTGAGAAGAAAAATTGTTGGTTTACCTTTATCCGATAAAGGTTGAGAAAATAACTAATTCTATTATGGCAAGGTCAAGTAAAAATAAATAGTAATAAACATTAAATGGTTAAATATATGATTGTTTTTATATATATAGTAATACTTTATTTTCTATTTTTTAAATACAGATATTTAATTATTATTTATTCAAAACCATTTTTTACTATCTTTTTGTCATTATCCGTCTAACGCACATGCTCAAATCAATCTATTATTGTTTGCGGTCAAATCTTGATTAAAAGTAACTGGAAAAGTAATTTTTATTTTTTAATATATTTATATATACAACTAATAATAAATCTTATAATGGTCATAAAATTAATACCTATGTATTTATGATTTTTAGAATTAACATAGAGAAAAAACAGTAACGTATAATCACAAGTTTGTTGAATGTTATTTTATATTAGTTACCTTAAAAAATTAAATAGCCGTAGATGCGGAAGGCACTAGAGTGTATTTGGAGGAGTTGAAAATTGTACAATATGGTTTTTTCTATTATATATCCCCAATATATTTTTGCGATTTTATTTTGAGATATCTAAATTTTTAATGTTTCTATACTAAATATGAAAACAATATACAAGATGGAGCTCTTGATCATCAATTTTTTCTAGTTATATTTTTATTTAAGTTGGAACGTGATAAATTTTTTAAACATATTCATACAATTCCTTATATGATTAGCGTACACTCTATATATACAAAACTAAGAATTAGTAAGGTGTGTTATGTAAATTATTAAACAAAAAGTTATCCATTTTGAAAGCTTGGTGAATGAGGAGTGAAAGGCTAAACTATTGAAATTTGTGTGAAGAATAAAGCGATAATATGCTTGAAAGTATAGAGATATATTAGTCGTCAAGCAATTTGAGAAATAAAGTGAATATGGTTAACGTATGTTCAGAATATTCGTAATATGTGAGAACGTTGTGTACCAAAAATAAATTATATAATTGTTCCATATGAAAATAAATCTCTGAGTTAAATAAATCTACACAAATACAACTACTACTAATTACTACTACTATTACTACTTAATAGCTGTAAGCTAGAACAAACTTGGAGCTGGTAAAGGTAATTATAAACCTAACTATCATACTCTTTAAAAACTAACTATTAGCTTTACTACTTACTAATAGTATAAACTTTATGTGGTCGTCACTCTAACTAACTTCTACAGCTACGTACTACCAGTATAATAATATAATGAATAATAGATAATAATAAGTAATAATAATAATAATAATAATAATAATAATAATTAATCGATAATAATTAATAATAATGAAATAATATAATAATAATAATAATAATGTAATAATAATAATTAATAATAATAATTAATAATAATAATAATAATAAGTAATAAATATATAAAATGAAATAATAATAATAATAATATAATAATAATATATAATATAATAAATAATAATAATAATTAGTTAATAAATAATAAATTGATAATATGACATAATGTAAAGAATACGGAAAATTACTTACAATTTGCTAATACTACCACTATGCCCATATAATAATATATATATATAATAATATAATAATAATATAATATAATAATAATAATATAATATAATAATAATAATAATAATGAAATATATAATATGAATAATAACTAATAATATATAATAATAATTAATAATATATAATATAATAACATATAATAATTAATAGAACGAGAAACTACTATTATACCGTATATAACTACTACTTAGAAAAGAAATTATACTACTACTATATACTACTACTACTACTACTACTACTACCACTATCTACTACTACTACTACTACTATATACTACTACTAATAATATTAATAATAATAATAATATATAAATAATAATATAATATATAATATAATCAATATATAATAAAAATATAATATAATAATATAATATAATAATATAATAATTATAAATAATTTAATAATAAATAATAATAATATAATAATCATAATAATATAATAATAAATAAAATGATTACATAATAATAATAATAATAATAATAATAATAATAATAATAATAATAATAATAATAATAATAATAATAATAATAATAATAATAATAATAATAATAATAATAATATAATAATAATATAATAAATAATTAAATAATAATAATAATATATTTATAATAATAATTAATAATAATAAGTATATTATAATAATAATGATAATTAATAATAATAATAATATAAAATAATATATAATAATATAATAATATATATACCTATTAGATAATAATATAATAATAATAATAATAAATAATAATAATAATAATAATAATAATAATAATAATTATAATAATAATAATTAATGTCAAGAACTAACTTAAGAGAAAGAAAACCTAGTTATGAGTGGCATAAATTATTTTTAATAAATTGGGGACAAATTTTTAAGTATTCCAGAATATTCTTTGTTAAATATGAAATTTAAAGAAGATAAAATGGGAAAAAAATCAATACCATTATTTAGTATTTAAACGAGATTACTTTAAATTGAATAAAGAAAGGATTAATCTTTAAAGTTAAAAAATAATTCACAGTAAAAATCAACACACAATATAAAATTATTATTTTGAACTTGGTTTGTCCGATCGAGCACCGAATTTTCGCGCACCGCACCGCACCTCACCGTACAGCACCAGAGAAAGGGCACTAGTCATCTAACTCAACTTTTTAACAGGGAAGCGAATAACCTAGTATTATAGAAATACTTTACTTTATATTTAGAAAGTATACAGTAAAGCAAAACGGATCATAAGTGCATTAAGCTTAATTGGAATCGCCATACAAACAACTAATTGAAGGTCTGAAAAGGAAGTGAAGTTGTCATCTGTTGCCTTCAATCAACCAGATGTTCAAGACTTTATTTTTCACATTTGTTTTTATTAGAGAGAATTCCTCAAACGACATGGTTCCCACTTTTCTCGCATATCAACAAGGGAAAGCCGTATTATCTAACAAAATCCGCTTAACAAAGTGAAAAATCTATCAAAGAACCAACATCTTGAACTATGAACTGACACCATCTTCGTCAAAGTGTCACTCGCTTCGAGTAAACATCATTTGACCTATGAATAAAACGTAACGTAGACATTATCAAATTTCTAGGGCCAAACCTAACATTACTCAACAAACACACTATACCTAGGCTCACGTCTTCTAACACACATCGTCAAAACCACAGTACCAGTACATACTTACAAAAACTCATCATTGTAAGCGGTTACATAAGGGCATTTTCACAATTTCCATAGATAAGTTTAACATACCGTACCTAACTTACGAAGTTAAACAGCTTTCATTAACCAAGACTATCTAAAGCAACACATTACCTTCGAGGAGAAAACCCTGGGATGCGCCCATTAACCAGGCATGTGAATCCTAGACGGATGTCATCACCCCGAAGGGTGCTAACGAGCATACCCCTCCGAGGTAATGGTTCCAGACGAAATTGACTTGGCGCTAATGCCGGCAGCACCCACCTTACGGTGACCTAGTGTCACCCAAAAACTCGCTGTGATCACTTTAACACATACAGAGATTATATCCAAGTCTGAAAGCGAAACCTCTAGACTGTTGAAAATAGTTGTTGCTCGGGATCACACCTGTAGACCATTACTACACGGCGGACTTCAATCAATGTTCACAATATGTATTATTTTCTTCGCTTATATTTTCATTGTTAAAAGCCAAACAGAGGAGCACTAGAAAGACGATCTAAACATCGATATAGGGGTAAAAAACGTCTCATAAATCGATTGGAGCCATAAAAAATTATCTACCGATCATTTAAAACCTCTAGGAACCAAAAAAGGCCCCCTTTGCGGCGGCTGCCCCCCCTTTCATGACAAACCTCCATAAACGCGTCTTCCAGCTTGAAATTCTGTCTCCACCGATCTTAACAAAACCCTAGTTTGACGCTATCAAACGTTAAAATCTAATGAAATGATGAAAAATTCCAAGTCAGCTGCCGACATGACTGGAATTTCCAAAATCTCCGAAAGTGTGTTTTCAAGTCTTTGCCTTCACCTGCAGGCGCTACCAATGCGGAAAAATCCCCAAATATCCTCTCGAGTGCGGATCTTGACCGAATTATGCGACCAAACATTAAAACAAAGTATCCACTTAAAAATGTTAAAAAGCATGCCCAACAAATGCTAAAAACGGTCAAACATTTAACGGATTACGCGTTGCCAGATAGCGTCAAAGTCTGGCAAACGCTAAAAAAGAGCAAATTTCTAAAAAAAAAAATTGCGTAAAACATTAGTACAAAACCATACCAAAAATGCGCCAACAATTAACGGCATTAGCGTTGCCAGACTTTTAGCGACAATCTGGCAGCCGCCTCAGTTTGCCGTCAGTTTACCACCCCATACTACTCCCATAGCATTACCATACACAGTTTTATATACCAAGTGGCCAGCATCAACTAGTCGTACTACATTGTGTTCCTATTTTTGTAAAATTACACATTCTGTCTATCACAAAAAATGCCTTCCATATCTTCCTGTCTTTGATTAATCTGCCATAAGATCTGAACCCTTGTGCGTTTACAAGTTTTCGTATAATCTGTCCATAAATTTGTTTTTAGTTCCAGCTCTCCTTCCAGAACTCATATACTATTCCCTCCTATATAAAATGTCAGAATTAATTGCGAACCATTCAATTACATATACGGCTTATACCTTACTAGCCACCCAACAGCAACCTATACGTGACCCGAATTATTTGTATTCAAACATAAAAAAGCATACATTTTACACTTTAAAAAAAAGACCATCCACGCTCCTAGACCATCTTCCCTCCTGTTAATCTTCAAACCCAGATACATAAAACGAGTTTCCCTCATTTATTTCTCACCTTGCCGCCTTCTTTAAATTCTCAAGCTTCATATTAGCTAAAACACAGGAACCGACACCATTTCTCATACTGCTAAAGTGATCTATAGAATGCGAATCTGAGACATGCATCCCCACTACAATCAATATGCCTCTACTGTCTACGTTTCAAAATTGTCACCAGCTTTCTCTTCTACAATTTTTATTACATCCGCTTTATTCAAAGTCTGCACCTCAACATGCAATATCATTACTTCTTCTTTTAAAAAGCTTACTTCTTTAAAACTTTCTTTACCCAGTTCTTGCGCTAGAGTTATCTTCAGGTACCCATACACGGCTTTGAACAGCTCGCATTTTTCCTCCCCAAGTTATTCGGGCAACCTTTGATCAAACGATCCCTTACACATACAACTTAGCGCGTCAATTTCCTCGTCGACATCCTCAAATAATTTTCAAACCACCTTACACCCAGTCTGTTCGGATAGCCTATAGAATTAACATTCTCAATATCTCTTATTTTACTTCACTGGGCATGTATTTAAAGTCATTACGGTCCACCAATGAAATGCACTTAAAAATAATTTTCTTTCCACTGTTCATAACGGTTAATGGCCAAACTTTCTTTCAGCTAGTTTTAGTCCAAACAAGGTTTCCTGCTTCTCGGACTGCTACTTATTTTCCTGCTTATATTAATGTCACATTACTCAACAGCTTTTCAACATCCTCTGGGTACTAATTTTTTTTGCCAGTGGCTTGTCAGTTTTCCTGCATCTCTCATCTAATCATAGCTTCAACACGATCCGCATAGTTCTGCTATTTTATCACTTGTGGGTCACTATTTATTTTCTTATGTACAGTATAAGTATTGATAAATCTTCTGTATTTTGGATGTTCTTTACTGAGCTTATGATAAGACTGTAAATGTTTGTCCAATCTTGGGAACTTGGGACAGTTCGCACATTTAGGAAACGGACATTTTCGTCCTTTCCTCCCTTTAGGTATTTTGCGAATTCTAGTTTCATGCACTACTTGTTTACTCAATTCTTCCCATCTAGCCCCATGTCCTCTAAATGACCTTGACTTACGTCACTCCTTGTTTTGGTCGCACAAGCTGCCCATTCTCTTTAAAGCACTTCCCTTACTTCTTTCCTTCATTTCCTCCTGTTTTATACTTGACACATACTAAAGTACACACACGCACTATTAGATATATATATATATACCTATAATAATATATAATAATCTTCA
>JABUQX010007406.1:7500-14761 GCA_015478945.1 Trachelipus rathkii | reverse complement strand
CACTGATTAGCTGCTTTCAAATTACTGCTTATAATCACACATCTAAATCTTTTCTTGGTCCACAGACTTTAAGCCAATCCCCTTTCATATCGTAGTTAAAACTTTTATTTGAGTAACCTAGTTGAAGAACCTTACACTTTTTACTATTAAAATTCATTTGCCACTTATCTGCCCACCCAAGAAGTTTAACAAGATCATTTTGAATCTTTATGCATCCTTCAATATTCCTAACTGAGAGTAGGCCACTTTAGTATCATCTGCAAACTTAGAAACCTTGCATTTAAGTCCCTGGTCTAAATCATTTATATATATATATATGAGGAACAATAGTGGCCCCAGCACTGAACCCTGTGGGACACCACTCTTCACTATTTCCCATGATGATTTTATTCCCATTTAGTAGTACACAATGTTTCTATTCCACAACAACCACTCTTTTAATCCAACCATGTACCACTCCACCTATACTACATTGCAAAACCTTTTCATCAGCCTTATGTGGGGAACCTTATCAAAGGTGTAGCTAATCTAAATATATAATATCAACTGGATCTCCTCGGTCGATACAGTCAGTAATGTATTCCATAAATTCTAAAAGGTTTGTCTGACATGACCTACCCTTTCTGAAACCGTGCTGGGAGTCATACAATACCTTGTTATCTTCTAAATATTTCTCTATATGACCTTTCAGTAACTTTTCCAGAACCTTTACAACCAGAGATGTTAAGCTAACTGGCCTATAATTTCCCAAATCTTTCTTACTACCTTTCTTATAAATAGGCACAACATATGCTGTTTTCCAGTCATCTGGTACCTCACCAAATGCTATAGATCGCTTAAAAATCAAATACAGTGCCTTTGCAATGCTGGTACTACCCTCTTTCAGAATTCTACCATATATACCATCAGGGCCTGCAGCTTTACTTGGGTCAATATGTTCTAATAAACGTTTTATATCTTTTACATCAAATTCAAATTCTGTAAGTCTATTTGTTACATGCATACAAGAACTATTAGTCTCCAAACTATTATCTAATCTTTCCTCAGTAAACACTGAAGCAAAATAAGCATTGAAAATGTTGACCATTTCCTTATCTGAACTCACTAAATTTTCATCAATTTTAATTGGACCAATCGTCCTATTCTTACTTTTAAATTTATAAAAGCTAAAAAACTTCTTCAGATTCTTATTACTATTCCTAGCTAAATTAATTTCTGCCTCTCTCTTTGCCTTTCTTATTGATTGGTTAAGTTCATTTCTATTTTTCCTATAATTTTCTAAATCATCTTCCCTATTACTACCCTTGAATATTTTAAAACATCTACGCTTTTCATTAATTTTCTCTCTTATCTCTATTCCACCAAACAGGTTTTCTCTTTGCCACCCTAATGGGTTTATCTTTAAAACATACTGACTGAATATTCGTTAAAATTTGCTTAAAATGTTCCCACATGATAAAACAGTTTTGGTCTTTAAACTCTTTATCCCAGTTAGTTGTACTAACCATGTCTCGAAATTTGGTAAAATCGCCATTTCGTAAATCTAAGATCTTTTCCTTATTAACTTGCAATTTGGGCCCAGATATCACATTCATATTAAATCTAATTATATTATGGTCACTAAGTCCTAAATTCTCCTCAACTCTAACTTCATCCACCAAACTTTCATCATTAGTTAATATTAAGTCTAGTAGTGCATCGTATCTTGTGGGTTCTTGGACCATCTGGGTCAAAAAGTTATCTAGTATACAATTTATGAATGCAGAACTACTATGATCCATATTAGACAAGGAATCCCAATGAATGCCCGGAAAATTAAAATCACCCATTATGACTATACCTTTTTCTTTACTGTGGCATGCTGCCTCTATTTCTTTCACAATTTCCACGTCTAATTCTTGACTCTGGCCAGGAGGTCTATAAAATGCCCCTATTCTAAATGATTTATTGTACATAAGAATATCTACCCACACCGATTCAATATCATGATTCATTTTAAAGTCAGTCATTAATACAGATTGAATATTGCTTTTAACATAAAGCGCCACACCACCACCCTTCTTTCCTCTACGCTGGTATAAATAAAGTGAATATCCATCTATTTCATATTCCTGCAAGGAGTCTCCATATAATTCTTCATTAACCCATGCCTCAGTTATGCAAATAATGTCTAGATTCTCATTTATGGTATAACTAATCAGCTCATCTTTTTTATTTCTAAGGCTATGAGCATTTGTGTAAAAACATTTGATAGTCGAAATGCTGTTATTATTATTATCATCATCATTAGCACATATGACACCTCTATCCACTTGATCACTGAATAACTGAATAGTAATTAGTGAATACTGAGAAAACAATTTGACTATGTGGCATTTTTGGTTCCCGAAAAGACGAAAAATCTTAAACCCCAATTTTTCGGTTTATTTTATACATGTCGTTGGGAGACGAACGAAGAACGAAATATGGGGGGGGGGAAGCGAGTTTCATCACTTCAGGGTGTCGGGAGAGGGGGATAAGATTTTATTTTTTTCCGGGCTTTAATTAAAAAAAAATTTTTTTGAAAAGAATATCGGCTTTCGAAATTAAGAAAAAATATCGAAATATCGATATATCGCCTAAGAAAATATCGCCCAAAAATATCGATATATCGAGCCAAAAATATCGATATTTCGATTTATCGATATTTTTTGGCCATCCCTATTTCTGAGTCGAATTTGCAAACGGGCTGCAGTCGGGCTTCTGGAAACGCAGCTAATAATAAGGACTGACATTGGTATTTGGTACTTGGTAGTTCTGAACTTCTGAAACCGCTAGCAT
The DNA here is from genome assembly GCA_015478945.1 of Trachelipus rathkii. Lineage (NCBI taxonomy): Eukaryota > Metazoa > Arthropoda > Malacostraca > Isopoda > Trachelipodidae > Trachelipus > Trachelipus rathkii. The sequence goes on along the minus strand of JABUQX010007406.1, from coordinate 11,941 downwards.
AAAGATGTAAACAGTGCCACTAAAATTATAATAATAAATTTTTTCTTTGAATAGTAGATTCAAAAAATAGCATCCAAATAGTCTAGAATCTTGGTTATATGCTTCTATCTAACAATTATATTAATGATATGTTAAAATATTGTCTTAGTATTAAATATCCTATGCTACCTCAAATAATTGAAGTGTCTATAAATTAGAATTATCACTTCATATTTACATTATTTTCTAAATAATCTATAAAATTTACATTAGTTTTATATTTTTATATATTTGCATTATTTTATAGTGTTCTATTTATAGCGTTTTATTTTTATCATGGTTTCATGTCCACATTATTTTCTATAATCTAGGCTATATATATATAATCTCTATACAACCTCATTTTAATCTAAATCTCATTATTTGTATACACTTTTTTTTTAATTTTATTTAATTTAATAGGAGCTTTTGAAAAGTGTATGTAGATGGTTAACATAAATATATTTAAGGACCATTCCTAATCACAAAAGCCAGTTCATTAAATTTTTTCAAATATACTTATTATATTACTTATTTATATTTAGTTACTTGTATAATCAGTGCACTACAATAAATGTTGTTATATTCTATTATACTTCATTATATTTGTATATACTTAGTATGTAAATTTTATATTGATTTATTTACATTCTTTTACTTATATCATTTTATATATATATCATATATACCAGTATATATATATATATAAATTTTATATATATATATATATATATATATATATATATATATATATATATATATATATATATATATATATATATATATATATATATATATATATATATATATACCATGTATATATTGTTTTATTTATATAATTTTATTTCTTATATTGTTATTTATTTCTTTTCATAAAATTATTTTTTAGAAAACTTAATTTTATTATATTCGTATATACTTAAATATATCAGAGATTACATATATATACATATATATTTATTATTATATATATATATATCTATATAGCTTATATAAATATTTTTTTTTTATTTTATGTATATAAAGCATATATATATATATATAAATATATAATAATATATATAAATATACATATTAGATATATTTATTATGTTATTATTAAATATAATATTATTACTTATATATATATATTATTATTATGTCATATATGTGTATACATATATATATATATATATATATATTATTATTATATATATATTATATATATATATATATATATATATATATATTATATATATATATATATATATATATATATATTATATATATATATACTATTGGTATATATATATATATATATATATATATATATATATATATATATATATATATATATATATATATATATATATATATATATATATATATATATATATATATATATATATATATATATATATATATATATATATATACCGTAAGACGGGGCAATTCGGTCCAAAATCAGGGGTACTCAAAATGCTAAGGTTTATGGAGACTTTATTTATTTATTTTTTTTCGAAATTTTTTTTTTATATGTTAATGTTATCCTTTGGGAGTAGAATTAGTATAATTGTATTGGTATATATAATATAGGATTAATGTTAGAAGGCGATAAGTAACGTGGACCGAATTGCCCCACGATTTTGGGGGGCGGGGCAATTCGGTCCACTTCAATTTTCACATCCCTAAGAATCCTCATTAAAGTGTTTTATTTAATAAATTATGATAAGTCAGTTTTCATTTTTAAACATAATGGTATTACAATATTATTTTAAGAAATTGGGTTCGAAAACGTAATAAAATTTTCGAGTTTGCGTTCGTTTTTGTCAAACTGCAAAATCGTAAAAAAATGCTCGCCGAACGTAAGGAATTTCCTTAATTCTGTAAGGTTGCTATTCTTTTTTATTCTATATTATACAGAATTAAGGAAATTCTTTACGTTTGGTGAGCGTTTTTTTATGATTTTGCGATGTTTGACAAAAATGAACGCAAACGCTGTTTGACAAAAATGAACGCAAGCTCAAGCGTTTTAGGTCTCTTTTTAAACATAATGGTATTACAATATTATTTTAAGAAATTGGGTTTGAAAACTAATGATTCTTTTGTATTCTATATTACACAAAATTAAGGAAAATGCTCACCAAACGTAAGGAATTTCCTTAATTCTTTTGTATTCTATATTACACAGAATTAAGGAAATTCTTTACGTTTGGTGAGCGTTTTTTTTATGATTTTGCGCTGTTTGACAAAAACGAACTGTAATGTTATTAATTCTGTAAGGTTGCAATTCTTTTTTATTTTATATTACACAGAATTAAGGAAATTCTTTACGTTTGGTGAGCGTTTTACGATTTTGCGCTGTTTGACAAAAACGAACGCAAACGCTGTTTGACAAAAACGAATGCAAACTCGAGCGTTTTAGGCATATTACGTTTTGTAAGAACCAATGCAAGAACGAAAACTGCTTAAGGGTCTGGCAACATCATCAGCAGAGTATCCCTTTGTATCCCTGCCGTGTTACTTTTGCCTAGGGGAACATTTCATCTTTGCTGAAAAAAATTTGTATAGGTTAATTAGGCCTAAGTTGAAAAACTTTACCTACCTATCTTGCTGTAAAAGTGTAAAAATTATTTTAAACATTATATTTCGGACATCTTTTTGTAAAAGAGTATTAAAAAATTTAATTTAATGAAGATTTCAATGTGGACTGAATTGCCCCACGCAAATTTTTAAACCTGGACCGAATTGCCCCATGTTACAATTTTTATAATAAAACATATTTATCTCTTGCCTGAATGACTCCAACGATTGCATTAAGGTTATAAACTATTTTTAAGTACTATATCTTGGTACCAATAATGTAGTACAATTATTTTGACCTGTATGATTCTTAGCAATAAGCCTAAAATTTACCCGATTTTATAGTGCTCAGAAAAAGAAAAAATCACAAAATTAATGGACTTAAATTAAAGGTTTCATAAAAATTAATACTTAAGACACATAAAAATACATTATTTTACATCTTTAAAGATATATTTTACATCGTATAGGCTATTTTGAGCCACTGGACCGAATTGCCCCACGTGGACCGAATTGCCCCACATGGACCGAATTGCCCCGTCTTACGGTATATATATATATATATATATATATATATATATATATATATATATATATATATATATATATATATATATATATATATATATATATATATATATATATATATATATATATAATATCTTTTAACATATAAATATATACAGTAATACCTTTAAATAAAAATATTTGTCAAGTGGTGCCGCTGTTTAAGGCTATGCCACAATTTGCATAAGGATGAATTGTGTGATTTGGCCAATCTACTTTAGTTTGACTGGGACAGTCTTCTGCAAGTTGTTGCAATTTGCTCAGTTTGTTAGTAGTTTGCAGATTGTGACTCAATTCACTACAAAATATTCAATGTAATAGGGTAGAACATGTTTATTTTGAGTGTGAAATATCATGTGTTATATTTATTTGCAGCACCTTATTTTGATATCAACATGCGTATCAATATATTTTCATTGTTCTGTATAGGTTTTATAAAAATTTGAGAAATTCTTACTCACAATTACCTATATTGAATATTGATATATGAGATGTCCAAATTAGTAAAATGTTTATTAGATTTTTTAGCATATCAAAATTAGAATATCTTTGATGTGAGAACAATTTAAAAAGACCGCTCGGGTTCGACCTATTTTTCTACTTTGCTTTTAGGTTAATGTAGGAGGTGATCTGTAAAGAGTAATTTACTGTCAAATTTGACAGCCTATCATGTCAAGATGGGCTTTTAGGGAGAATTTTTGTTTCAGTTAGTAGATGATGGATGGGTGTGGAGGGAAGGCAACCTGTTATTTTCTTGGAACTTGGCTTTGCATGTTTTCCAATTTCCGAATATTGGATTGTGATATTGTGGGAGCCAAGCAGGTGATGCATAATTTAGGAATGGGTGGAGGTATTGTCTGTATACAATTGTGTTTCTTTATGTTGGCCAAAGTTAGTTCCTGTTAGTGTTTTCAGTACATTTAATTTGAAAATCTCTGACTCCTGCCAGATATAATTTTCAAGATATGGCCTATTGCCAACCAGATTTTTCTATAAGGAATCAAATTTTTTACCCCAAAGTTCTAAATATTCAGTTTCATACAGACTTAATTTATACAGTATATTAACTATAGAAATATTTATCTTCAATTTCATAGATTGCTGTAAGAAATAGTTATATGGTACATACATAGGTAGTGGAATATATATATATATGTTATACATGTATTTATATGTTATATATGTATATATTTAAAACATCACCAGTATATATATATTTCTATTTACAATACATAGTTTTATAAAAAATATATATATATATATATATATATATATATATATATATATATATATA
>JABUQX010007406.1:0-5000 GCA_015478945.1 Trachelipus rathkii | reverse complement strand
TATATGGTATATAAAAATATATAATCATATATATATATATATATATATGTACCTTGAAGATTATAATTGGGTAGGCAGTTATATATATATATATATATATATATATATATATATATATATATATATATATATATGTATATTAAGAAAGGTGTGTAAAAAGCATTGATATACATACCGTAAATATATATATATATATATATATATATATATATATATATATATATATATATATTTAGTATATATATATATATATATATTGGTTATATATATATATATTTATATATATATATATATATATATATATATATATATATATATATACATATACCGGTATATATATATATATATATTTGTGTGTGTGTAAGGAGAGAGGGTTTATGGTGTGTTCATGCGGCACCATCAGTTTGGTATTTAAAAAAAAAAATTGTACGGTCAAATGATACTCTATTTCTGAAATTAGAATATACAAATGCAGTATTATAGTAATTAGTAATGGTCTTCTCCCCACTTATTTAGAATATTTTAATAATTTCTGTAAGTTTTATATTTATAGCTTCAATTGAATAGGAATGATGAGTGATTGGACAGAAGTGAATAATTACCATCTTTTCATGAGGAGTAGCATTCCAAGAGAGGCAATAATACTGATAAATAGGTACGGTAGTAGGCATAAAAACTTTGACACCAACATTGCTATATGGTGTTGAGACATTAATGATATGGGTGGAGACTGTGAAGATGAGAGTGGAACATTTAAGAAGTATTGATATCAGGAGTTAGCTGCACATGGAATCTATCAAGGAATTATTGAGAGGCAGCAATTAAAATGGTATAGATATGTGGAATGGATAGTGGAACTGGGAGATATGTGCAAGACTATACAATTGGTAGCCAGTGTGTAGAAGATCAGTGGGAAATCATGAAAGAGATAGAGGGATTGAGAAGGTGCCATAATCGATGTAAGAGGATGCACATTATTGGAGGTGTAAGAGCTGGGGCTCCATCAGAACAGGGGAGTGTGAAATAGTTTCTTATATGGGTGATGGGATGATGCTCTAATCTCTGCACTTGCTAATTTATATTTCACTTATATTGACATTGCTATAGTATAATTATGTGGTATGCTAATTTGGCTTTTATTACTATAATATTTTAGGTAGCCTTTCTTAAACTATAAGGGCATAGAAAAAAATTACAAGGTTGAAATATTTCTAATATAAATTAAGTTTCTTAGAATGTAATTTATTGCTGAAAGCAAGAAAAACCAACAATTGAAAATGTCTGTAAAAGTCTTTGAATTAATATTAGTGGAAAAAGGTTTTCCCTTGAATAAGGTAAGTGGGATATATATATATATATATATATATATATATATATATATATATATATATATATATATATATATATATATATATATATATATATATATATATATATATATATATATATATATATAGAGAGAGAGAGAGAGAGAGAGAGAGAGAGAGAGGAGAGAGAGAGAGAGAGAGAGAGAGAGAGAGAGAGAGAGAGAGAGAGAGAGAGAGAGAGAGAGAGAGAGAGGAGAGAGAGAGAGAGAGAGAGAGAGAGAGAGAGAGAGAGAGAGAGAGAGAGAGAGAGAGAGAGAGAGAGAGAGAGAGAGAGAGAGAGAGAGAGAGAAATAGCCATAGTATAGGGGGAGAGAGAGAGAGAGAGAGAGAGAGAGAGAGAGAGAGAGAGAGAGAGAGAGAGAGAGAGAGAGAGAGAGAGAGAGAGAGAGAGAGAGAGAGAGAGAGAGAGAGAGAGAGAGAGAGAGAGAGAGAGAGAGAGAGAGAGAGAGAGAGAGAGAGAGAGAGAGAGAGAGAGAGAGAGAGAGAGAGAGAGAGAGAGAGAGAGAGAGAGAGAGAGAGAGAGAGAGAGAGAGAGAGAGAGAGAGAGAGAGAGAGAGAGAGAGAGAGAGAGAGAGAGAGAGAGAGAGAGAGAGAGAGAGAGAGAGAGAGAGAGAGAGAGAGAGAGAGAGAGAGAGAGAGAGAGAGAGAGAGAGAGAGAGAGAGAGAGAGAGAGAGAGAGAGAGAGAAAGAGAAAGAGAAAGAGAAAGAGAAAGAGAAAGAGAAAGAGAAAGAGAGAGAGAGAGAGAGAGAGAGAGAGAGAGAGAGAGAGAGAGAGAGAGAGAGAGAGAGAGAGAGAGAGAGAGCCTAATACTGATAAAATATAAATTTTAATCATCATGTTTATAGGCTATATAAACAGTTGATGATAATTATTATTTTAAATTCTAAAGTGTTTGTTATTTGAGTATATAATGTATCTTGTTGAAACTTGAATGTAAGAATTTGTGATAATTTGTAGCCTGTTAGGCAAATAGATGTTATGTGATAAATTTATTATATACTATACTGTTTATACTAAATGAATGTCTCATGAAACATCAGTTATAATTTAACCTATATAGTAAATAAACCATTGTCAGTTTAATGAAAAAATATATTAGTATCTAAAGTTTTGATTTCTTTAAAGTGTTTTTAATATACGGTAGCTATCATATGCTAAGTAGTCATTGAATATGTCTTTTTCTTCTTCATTTTATAAAAACTTTAAAAAATTTGTTGTAGAGTTGTAATAACTATTTTTATTTGCAGATAGAGTGTATAGAAGCTTCTGGAAATGACTTATATTTAGGCACTGATGACAGGTTAGTAAAATAAAATTTCTTGTAATCTTTTAATCAGACTATGTAGTAATCAATGAAGATAATATGGTTTGTATAGTAATTTTATAGTTGAAGAGTGTTTAGGGTAGCCTATACTAATATAGTTTAATTTAATATTTATCAGAACCATCTTTATTAATAGCAAATAAAGAATAGATTTAAGAGTTTAAAAATGGTAACTGTAATAAATTTAGAGAATTACTGTACTTGATACTAATGAGTAGAACATGGAATTTGAATATTGAAACTTTTTAAATGTGGGAAAGTTTTAAGCAATTTTAGAAAATATTCAGCCTGTATTTTAGGACCAGGGCTATTATGGTTGTAAGTAGAGAACTTAATTCATGAGGTAGAGAGAAAATAGAAAAATTAAAGATACACAACTTTGTTCACTTTGAAAGAAAATTATGGATATCATAGTTATAGGTAATTAGAATTGAAACTTTTAGGAAAGTTAAAAAAAAATTGTATTCAATTTGATAAATGCCTATGAAAAATAGAGAAAATAAGAAGCCACATGGCCCTATTGAGACTGTGTCAGCCAAATTAAAGTAGATAATTTGATAACTGAAACGTGCATGCAACATGCACAATTTATAATATACATTAAGAGAATAAAGCAATATATGGATTGAACATGACAAGACAATATCCGCACTCAAAGGTATGTCAATAATGTCATTCACAAAGTAAAAGCTAATATATACACCAACTTCCATAAAATTCTTTAGCTATATGCTAATCATTGCTAGTCAATTGATAAGACTCTCATTTTTACCACATGCAGGTTAATTTTAAAACTAACTACAAACCTGCCAATTAGACTTAGTCATGATGCACTATATGATACCAAGACCATCCATATAAATGTCCACCCCTTTCTAAAGTATTTCAAGTGAATCATAATCAACAACTTACTGCTGCAAAGCATTTCAAAAATTAACAACAGAAAACAACATTAACAACAAAAATTAAAAATTTCAACAACATATTAAAGTTCTCCCATGTTAGTCTGATGCGTAAGTTATTATAAAGTGGTTCTGGTAAAGTGATTTAAATCTGAATAAAAGAGTGTTTAACTTCTGAAAGACAATGTGTTGTACTGAATGAACACAAATTGTCACAAGAGCTTGTGAAAAGTGGTATTACAAATATTTCTTTTTTTGAGCCATTTCCATTCCTAATTTATATAAGTTAGTTAGATAGAGAGACTAAAATGTATGATTCCTAAGTTTCCTGACAACTATATTGACCATATATGTATGAATTATTGAGCAATGTACAAAAGTTCAACATTGGTGATATGCTGGAGACAGTGCAACTCAGAGCTTCAAAAAGCTAGTTTATGGTTTTGGAAATAATAATTATGAGGAGAGATTGATTGAATTGAGAACTTTTATTGTGAAAATATTTTCTGGAAGAAAAATAATTTAGTTTTATAACATTTAATTTCATATTCTGCTGTAAAAAGTTAAATTAAAGTATTTGTCTTAATTTTTTAATGACCACAGATTGGTGTAACAGGGGACTTGGTTGATTTTTTGACCAATAGTTATGGTATGAATTTGAATAGGAGATGAGATTTTTGTTTTTGGTCAGTTTTGATAGACTCTTTTGGCTTATCTGTTTATTTTTTTCCATGGGTTGTGTTTCCATGCTTGATTGTCAAATTTATTTTATATTTTTTATTTTTTAGTCAAATATTTCATTTTGGAGTTGAAGAAAGGACTGATCCTTCTACCGCCAAGCCAAATTACTCATCAACATTAATATGTCAGAGGAATATTGGATCAGTAAGTAAATTTTTACATAGAGAATAATGTACCCTCATTATTTATGCTTGTTTAAATAGGACTTTGTTGTAGATTTCTCAGTATGAGAAGTTTTGGTATTTTATATTAAAAATCATTTTAACCAAGGGAATAACAATCGGAAGGAGAACAACAAAAAATTATTTGACTCCTGACTCTGTGACTCCTTCCAAATATTTTCAAGGTTATAATAAAAGTAATTTAAACAGTTCTATATTATATTAATAAACCAATCATCATAGTCATAGAAAAAAATTAGTAAAACATCTATTTAAAATTAAAACATATTATGAAAGCTTAATAAAAATATTTTAGCAGGAGAGTTATATACTGTAAAATATTGCATTTTAAGTTAAAAAAAAAATGCAAACAGTTTTTGTTTTTTTATTATTATCCATCCATCCATCTATCACCTGTCTATTGCTTCCTCATAACTGAGGGTAGGGTGATCAAACATGCACCGGGAATCCGAGGTATGAATGAGCGATTCTAGGATATATATA
>JABUQX010007405.1:15000-26531 GCA_015478945.1 Trachelipus rathkii | reverse complement strand
TTTTCACTGTCTGAAGGAGGTTCGAGCTATTCTCGGACGAAAGCTAACTTTAGTGAAAAATTTTAATGTTTTAATTATTAATAAACCATAATGTTTTCAAATGTACTCGATTCGATAGGTAAGAAAGTAAACATTGTCCTATATATATATATATATATATATATATATATATAAAAATATCTCGCATAGAATATAAAAAAATATAATATATATATATATATATATAGATATATATAAATAGTATATATATATAATATATAGTTATAATCAAAGCAATTTTCGCCGAGTTTTGTATGTATTATAATAGAAGGCTTATTATATATTTATTAAAAAGTTTACAAGAGTCTTCATAAGATGTTAATTTCGTAAGCTTTCGGTCCTTAATTATCTGGACCCTCCTCAGACGATTTTATTTGAATGGACTAAATCAAAATTTATTAAAATTTTTGTAAGACTTATGTAAAACATAAAATTCATTAAGAGTTTTAAATTTAAGTAAATTTTTGCTTTATATATTTTTTTTGAAAAAAATGCGTTGTGGGTGGTAAGAAGTGTTTATGTGGATTGAACCGTATATTCTCCTTTTTGTAGGTTAAAATTAGGAAGGTTCTGTATGCATAATGATTCTAGGAGTTTACGTTTCGGTTGCGGGTCTAGTACTTAAGATTGGGCCACGTTATCCTCTTATGGTTAATGTTGTGATTGAGGACTAGATCTATGTAGGGTGAGAGCAGAAATCTTGAGAGTCGGTGTTAGATCGTGTTTATGTTGACCGAGTCCTTCTGATAAAATTATTAGTTTTCACCGTATATAATGTGAGGGCATTTATGGCAGGGATTTTGTATATGCATTGGGAGATGTTATTTTGTAAGTGAGTGGATGTTTGAAGATTCTTTGAGAGAAGAGGTGTTTAGAGGAAGTTAGTCTAAGGATGAAGGTAAAGTTTGTTGAGGATTTGTTTATTGTGGTAGGTGAGGAATGGGTAAATAGGTGAGGGATTGTGTGTTGGTCACGGTGGTTGGGTTGTAGAAATTATTTTTTGTTTTTTAAGTGAACCTTTGATAATGTAGGTTGGATAAGAAAGTTTCTTGAACGTACTGAAAATGTTTTTAATTTCATTATGAAGAAGAGTAGGAGAACAGATGCGTAGAGCTCTTAGGAAGAGAGAGGAAAGAACACCAGATTTAATATGGTGAGAATGTGTGGAGTACCAATGAAGTAAGAAGGGTTGAAGTAGGTTTACGATAAACGCTAAAGAGTAGGGTAGGGACTGTTGTTCCAAGAGAGGAGGGTATCAAGGAAAGGTAGGGTGTGATTGTTAGAGAGTTCCATTGTAAATTTTATATTAGGGTGGATGGAGTTGATGTAGTCAAGAATGAGAGTTTGGGATTGTGGTTAAGGGAATGGAGGCAAAATCATCATCCACATAGCGGTACCAGTGTTGGACAGGAGAGGGTGGTTAAGTATGAAAAAGTGTTCTAATAGTTCCATTCCTCACCTACCACATAAACAAATCCTCAAAACTTTGACCTCATGCTTAGACCAGGAGTTTTCTTCTGTAGTAAGTGTGTTCTAAAAATTGGCAGAAATTGTTGTTCAAGGGTGAGGTAAAAATTAGTTGTTTGAGGAGAGGAAAAGGTTGTGAAAGAATGATGCTGTGTTTTCGTTAAAGAATCTTTCTAATAGAGATATGGTAAAAGGAACGGGAACTGACGTGAAAAGGGAAGTAACGTCAAAGCTAAGAAAGTGATTGTTATGAGGTAAAATGTTATGTGTGTGTCTTTTTGAATAAAGTCTTCAGAGTTTTTTAGGTGGGAGGGTGAAATATGTCCAAGTAATGGTTTTAGTTGTTTGGACAGCCATGAGGAGAGTTTATATGTAACTGAATTAATGTTGGAGATTATATGTCTGACAGGGATGTTGTTTTTATGTGTTTTAGGAACACCGTAGAATTGAGGTATGCGGGGTAGTTTGGGTTTTAGATCAGGAAGAAGGTTTGGGTGATCTTTAATGATGAGTTTAAGTTTGTGATTGAAAGTGTTGTGTGAATTTTAAAGAGGGTTTTTATTGAGTAAAGTGTAAGTAGAGATGTCGTTAAGTAGATCAGTACATTTTGAGAGATAATCATCTTTGTTTAAGATAACGAGATTCTGTCCTTTATCAGATCTTGAAATTACTAAATTATTATTCCTTTTTAGAGAGGTTAGAGCGTCGTAGAATGTGTAATTTATTGAACAAAGCTTCTGTCTTTCTAATAAATTTGACGTTATTTATAGTCATAATTATTCAATTATTTCCTTAAAAATAAAGTATAATATATATATATAATATATATATATATATATATATATATATCATATATATATATATATATATATATATATATATAATTAATATATATATTATATATATATATAATATATTATATAATATATATAATATATATATATATATATATTAAATGAATAGAAAATATCGATGAAAAGAAACTCCTGATAAAATGGAGAAAATATCGTGAGAAAATGTGATGAGAAAAAGATGGTAAGAAACTTTCGCTGCCTAAAGAACACAAAAACCTTTAATGAAAAGTTTAGCTCAAGTTTGACCTTATCAACCTTCTATCATATCAATCACAATTGGATTTGAAGTGTAGCTTTGTTTTTCTAAGAGCTACTTTTTAGTGTACATCGGCGTCTGTCGAACCTTGTCAAATTTTGAAATTGTGCTCCGATATATGATTTCTAATTATTTAATCTTCTTTTTCAAAGCATTAATTCAAGGAAAGAGTTCTGCCTTGTCAAGATAAGGCAACAGATAGTTTAATAGTCAAGAAGAAGGTATATAGATTCCAGGACCCTTGATATGTATCCGACACTACTAAATGCAAAGAAGGAAACGAAATCAAACTGCTTTTGTAACCAATAGAAAAAATGTTTTTAGTCCAATTAAAAGGAATGCTACGAAAAATATAAGAGGGCTAGTTGTTTATCCTTTTTAACAGTCCTCGGGTGATTTTATTCTTATTTAACTATTTAAATTATTAACTGTATTAAAAATCTAAATTTACAAATATTATATTTATTTAATTTTCAAAATTTTTTTAAAGTTTCTTTTTTTTAAAAGTTTGCGCCTCTCTTGAAGGATATCAAAATTATCCACGACATTCTTTTCATATTCAACCTCAGGATCGTCCTACATCTAAAAAATCTAAATTAAAATGTGTAATTTATGGAACAAAAGCTTCAACGAATGGATACTAAATTGAAGAAATTATAGTCATTAATTAGGTTCAATTTATTTTTAAAATAAAACAAGTTGTTTATAAAACTAAAAAAAAAAAAAAAAAAAAAAAAAAAACTAACATTACTTATTTTGTCTGTTCTTTCAAATTGAAAAGATTATTGAAGGTCGTCAACATATTAGTGGATATGTGAAAAAGTTATAGAGAATGTCATTTTATGGAAAGGTAGAAAGAGAGCGGGAGTTAGGAGAACCCAGGAACACCATAATTTTTCAGGAAAGGAAACTAAAGAGGGGTTAAAGGAGAAAAATAGATGTCGAAATAGGGAAGTTATTAACCAATTCTTATGGTAGGCCTCTATCGAAAGCTTTCGAAAAAGTTTGTGGTTGATCAGCGAAAAGATCGCCGAAATATCGAAGGGCAAAATACCTAGAATTAGAAGAAAGAAGAGAAATAGGAGTTTTGTCCTTATGGACTTCGAACGACGAAAGCAATACTGATGATCAGACACCTAAGATTGAAGAGGTTCCAAATCCCCTTTGAAAGTTTAGATTCATAAACCTTAAAAGGAAGAGAAATTAAAGCATAGGACAATATTTTGAGAGTTGGAAAAGTTCCCATTTTAATCGGGCATAGGCTCAATAGCATACGTTTTCAGCAAAGGGAAGATCAAAGTTGAAAGCAGAGTTGTAAGATCCAAAACACCAAGTTTTTGAGAAACCAACAGGACGGTACCACATTCTTAGTATTAAGCTCAGAGATATGAAAAATAACGTCTTTAGTAAAATATTACAAAAATTGAAATAAATAAAGCATGGGAGGAAAGTGAAGGAATAGAATTAGCTTTTTAAATCGTCTAAATTGAAATTTTTTAGAGGCAGATGTTTGAACTAAGAGTTCAGCTTTAGCAGAAGGCATAACCGCACTTGTGCCGTCGGAAGATACCAGTGTACCCTTTAACGTATGAGTGGGATGAAGCTAGAATTAATAGAGAATAGTTCATATTCTCTCGATCCACCCAGCCTTGAACCTTGGCCTTCCGATTTGCTCTATTTCGGCTTATTATATATATATATATCATTATATATATATATATATATATATATATATAATAATATAAAATATATATATATTAATATATATATATATATATATATATATATATATTAATATATATATATAATATATATATTAAAAAGGCCTTAAGATTTAACAATGCTGAGAAAATTTTTTAGAATTATGTGCTGCTACTGGTCTTCAAAAATTAGTAAATAAACGTGAGCTTTCGATCCAACTGGAACCTTTTTCAAATGTGATGGCATGAAGTCTAAATAAATTTCTAAAATAAAAGTTAATAAAATGTATGGAAAAATATTTTTGAAAATAGAAAATTTAAGAAACTGTAGTTTGTAAATTACTCTCAAAAGGAACTCTGTATCGAAGAAATTTAATGATGCCATATCTTCACTCAAAAATAACAAGAATATTGTAGTAACGAGATCAGACAAAGGTCAGAATCTGGTCATCTTAAACAAAATTGATTATCTTTCTAAATGTAACACCTTACTTAATGATAAACTTCCACCTACACTTACTTAACAAAAAACCCTCTTAATAATTTCCCCACTTCTTTTTCAACCAACAACTTAAACTCATACTCAAAGATTCACCTCAACTTCTCAATTTGATTCTAAAAACCTAGTCTTCCCCGCTCTCTCCCAATTCCTACGGTATCCGTAAGACACACAAGCCCAACATCTCCAGGTTGTCCAATTTATCTCAATAGTTAATTCTGTTCCCTTCAAATTTTATCTCCCTTGGTTATAAAACAACATAAATCTCTATACTCGGCCAAATAATCCCCCCTACTCATCTTAAAAACACAGAAGACTTCATTCTCCAAAATTACTCATAATCTCTCTCATGACCAACCATAACTTAGCATCTTATGTTGTCTCTTATCTTTACCTCTGCTCCCTGTTCCTTACCACATTATCTCTATTAGAAAGAACTCTCTTGAAAACTTGTTACAACTTGGACTTACCCTTTTCCCTTTACTTAAAAAAAACTTCATACTCCTTACCATTGGAACACAAGTTTCTTCCATGTTCATAATTCATACTTAAACAAAAACTCAGAGCTTAGCATTGGATCCCCTCTCTCTCCTATTCTTAGCAGTAATCTTTTTATGGAACTTATTGAACAATTTATTTATTCCTTAATCACCCCCTTCTCTCTAATACTACCTGGCTGTCGGTATGTTGATGATATCTTTGTTTCCATCCCCCTTAACACTAACCCAACCCACATGCTAAATTATATTAACTCCATTCACCCTAACATTAAATCTTACTATTGGAGCCTCAAGCTCAAGTTATAGTTACTAAGTTTTTGAAGACTCTTTGTAAATAATTTTCTTTTAAAATTTTCTGCATTTTTAATTCTTAAGGCCTTCTTTAAAATACCTACCTAATATAGCGATCATTTGCTAAGAACTAACTAACTAACTAACTAAACTATATATATATTATTATAACGAACTATATATATATATTATATATATATATATATTATTATATATATATTATATAATATATATATAATATATAATAGTAAATATATATATATATCATACTATTTATATATATATATATTATATATTAATATATATATATTATATATATACATATATATATATATATATACTATAGTATATATATATTATATATATATATTTATACATATATATATATATCATACTTTATATATATATATATATATATATATATATATAATATTATATATATATATATATCATATATATATATATATATATATATATATATATTATATTATATATATATATATATAATATATATATATAATTAATAATAATAATAATAATAATAATAATACATAATAATAATGCCGAACCACTTGGCATAACAGCGAAACTATACTTAAGATGAAGTTTTTATACACTTGAACCAATATTTAGGGTTAAAACAATGTTTAAAATTTAGCGTGCCTATGGTAAATGGTATAAATTAAAATGGATTGCAGAAGTCTTTCGCTTCATATCAAGAAGCCTCTTCAGCTGCCTTTATGTTTAATATACCAACTTCTGGAAAACGACTTGCCTGAAAAAATGTTTCGAAGAATCCGGTACTTGAACTTTTATTTTTCGATGAGTAATGACATGGGCAGTTATGTGGTTGAAAAGTTTCGTCCATTGGATTTTATATTATGTGTACCCGAAAACAACTTTTGGAAAAATTAATAATTTGTTCTGAATTGATGTACGAAATAGCATTTATTTATTGTAGTGATGTAGGAGGTGGGGAGCGGCGGGAGGAAAAACAACATTATTTATGATTTAGGAAGTTATATTTTGAGGAATGTTTTTCATATATAGTCCTGTTCAGTTTTTTAAAGTTTGGAGAATTAGTTTAAAAGTGTGTATTCGTAAATTAGCTATTAAATTTATGTTTCGCCTTGCACTATTTTTGAAATTGTTGAAATGTATATGCAATAGGTTGTTCAATTAATTTTCTTTTATTGCGTTGGAGATGGTTGATTAGATTTTTGCAGGAATTATTGTTGATAGAGACGTTGGCTTGAATGTGATCTGTGTGTGCGTATTGATGAAATTCTTGATTATCTTTGTGTAATTTGTATGAAGTGTTGATTTTTTCTCTGATTAAAGTTATTTGTTTCGCCCCTAATGTATGTTTGGGCAATGGTTGCGCAGTACGAGGTTGTATATACATTGTAGAGGCAGTTCAGGGGGTGGTTTTGGTGAATGGAAGAGTTTTTTTTAGAGGGAGACAGCATTGGTGGAAGTAAGCGTGATGTTTTGGGGTATGTATTTTTTAAGGTTTTGTGTGTTTTTTAGAGGGATGGAAGGCTTAGGAGGTGTTTTGGAGGAATTGTTAGTGGTTGGGGTGGGCCGGAATTGGTATTGTTGTTTATTAGTATTTTGATCTTGACTTTTTGCTAAGCTTTGTGATGAATGTATGTAGGATATTTTGATACCTTATGGCGAACGTATTTCGGATAAGATTATTCTCTTTGTAAAATTTGATGGGACGAGCAGATTCTGCAGGGCTCTAATGCTACTAGTGCGGTAAGCTGTGGCTATTTTGAAGAACGTGGAATGCGCAGGAGAAACCAGTGTATGTAAAGAGGGATTGGAGGTGGGTTTTCGATATACAGAAAAGCTGAGGTGGAAAGAGTTGTGCCAAGAGATTAGTGTGTCTAAGAAAGGTAGTGTGGAGTTTTGAGGGTATACTAATGTATATTGTATGGAAGGGGGCTATTTCGTACATCAATTCAGAACAAATTATTAATTTTTCCAGAAGTTGTTTTCGGGTACACATTATATAAAATCCAACGGACGAAACTTTTCAACCACATAACTGCCCATGTCATTACTCATGAACAATAAAAATTCAGTACCAGATTCTTCGAAATATTTTCAGCAGTCGTTTTCCAGAGTTGGTATATTAAACATAAAGGCAGCTGAAGAGGCTTCTCGATATGAAGCGAAAGACCTCTGCAATCCATTTTAATTTATACCATTAACTCATGGAAAATAGAATTTTTAACATTGTTTTAACCTTAAATATGTGTCAAGTGTATCAATAAATTCATCTTAGTATAGTTTCGCTTTATTGCCAAAGGGGTTCGCAACTATTAACATACAAACTACGTCAAAATAGATTATCTTTAATAGTATACTAAATGTACTATATATATATATATATAATATATATAATATATATATATATTATATATATATTATATATATATATATATATATATATATATATATATATTATATATATATATATATAATATATATGTAATATATATATATATATATATAATAATATATATAATATATATATAATATAATATATATATATTATATTATATATTATATATATATATATATATTATATTATATTAATATATTACTGATTTTGTGTGTTAACTGTGCAAGCCCTTTCCAAAAGGAGGTGCGGCAAAATAAATAAATAAATAAAATATATAAATAAAAATAAAGGAAAATAAATATAGTTAGATCATAATTAAGATTAATCGAAAGTTAAACCCTCCCTGAACCACTTACTTAACGCATATTTTCCCTGAAGGTGTTCGCAGAAACGGCACGTTAAATAGAGGAAGATACCGAATATTGCGGGAAAAATAAAAGAAGGCAAGGAGTTCCACAAAAACAGATGTGGCTGGGAAATAAGAGTGTACCACAACAAGTGATCCTTGAGTCTTCAATATTCATACAATATTATGAGATAACAAGGCACCTCTTGTGTTACGAGAGCGACGAACAGTGGTGGAGGAATGCGAGAGGTCAATTCTCGCGAGCACTGCCGTTGTAATACCTATAAGAAAGAGATAGGGCACCATACGTCACGACGCAAAGAAAGAGGGTCAAGGGAGTCAGAGAGTATGGGATAGTTATAAGCCTCTTAGCCTTAGCTTCGACTCTATCCAAAAAGAGGTGGAACCGGTCCACCCCAAGATGTCGGGAACAGTATTTCCATAACAGGGGCGAATAAGACCTTTAAATAACTGAGTATCTCAGCAGAAGAAAAAAATTCACGCCAACTGAACAGAATTCCCAGCTTTTGTCGGCCATTTTAGCAACCGATGGGATGTGAGGTCTCCAACAAGACAATTCACTATATATGTTTAGTCCTAGAATGTTTTTGTTGTTTACAGGTAAGACATTTAGAACCATCAAAGATGGATAGGAAAGTTGGAGGTATTTTAGAGAGGGAGATATGAGAAGTTGAGTTTTTCAAAAGTTGAACTTCACAAGATTACGGTTAGCCCACTGAGAAATTCCGACCAGATCGGCAAGAATTAATCAGAAAGCTGTAGACGAGAGGCAACTCTAGATACAAACGAGGGAGCACAATTAAAATGAGTGGAAGAATGGACGAGTTGAGTCATCGCATAAGAGTGAACAGAGTTAGAAGTGCAGCTAAGAAGATCGTGATGAAAAGTAGAAATAAAGTTGGAGATAAACAGAACCCTAGGAACACCACAAATTAATAGAAAGGAGTCAAAGAGCCTTGCTCCATCAACAAGAAGCTGAAAATGGAACGATCTGAAGAAAACTAGACAAGATAAGCAAAGCGAAGGAGGAAATCCAAAGGAAGGTTAGCTTAGAGAGTAGAGACGCATGCCATACCTTCGTTCAAAAGCTTTAGATATGTCAAGCGCTACTACACAAGACTTCCCATGATCCTTAAGGGCAGAATCATAGATCAGTGAAGTAGGAAAGTATGTCACCAGTTGATCTCGAACGTCGAAAGCCATACTGACGATCTGAAAGAAGGGAATGAGATTCTATATGATCGAGGAAATGAGAGAATACAAGTTAAGGCAATAGGTCGATAGTTAGAAGGATCAGAGTGGCTACCTTTTTTGAGATTGGCTGAATAAAAGCGCGCTTCCAGCATTGAGGAAAAAATATTAGTAGTAAGGCATAGGGAGTAGAGTTGAATGAGGACAGGCCCAGCTCCAGAAGCAACACTCCCTCAAAACACGAGGAGGAATGCCATCTGGGCCACTAGCCTCCGGACGTTCTAGAATCTCAGATCTCAGTACTCGATCCATGGTAATACCCAGACAGAGACATTGGCACACCTGAGAGGGGATTGGAGCAGGAGGAGGGGAGCCAGAATTGGGTCAGGGTGGAATTAGATGAAAAAAGAAGACCAAAGAGATTAGCCTTTTCAGAAGGAGTGTTAACAACAGAACCGTCAGAATGGATAAGAGGGGGAAAGGCAGATTTACAGAGGTTATCAGAGATGTTTTTAGCAATGATAACCAAAATTTTTATCAGAAGAAATTTCACCAAGTATGGTTTAGCAACGACTTCCGATTAATGTGTAATTATGCACTTGGCCAGTCTAAGAAATATGCCCTGCAGCGATTTCTGGGCCAGAGCGAAATTAGTTATGAGTAATAGGGAAATGAAAGTTTCTCACAACCCTATTACAAAATCTCACCCTCCTGGATGGTATATATATATTATATATATATATATATATTATATATATATATATATATATAACTATATATATATATAATATATATATATATAATATATAATATATAATATATATATAATTATAATATATAGTAAAATTAAATATATACTATATATATTATAGTATATATATACCTACTTATATATATATATATATTATATATATATATATATATAGTCATATATATAATATATATTATATATATATAGTATTATAGTGTAAGATTTTAAATTTTTCTTCACCAAATACGTCAAATTTTAGTTTTTTCGATTTAAAAGTTATGATGGCGCGTTTTAAATTAGTTAAAAATATGTAAAAATTAAAATTATCTTCGTTTATTTGTTATTTATTATTCATAATTATTATTATTAGAAAGAGTATATTTTAAAATATTTTCTTAATGTATTTAAATAATTGTTCTTTAGTTTCAAAAGTCATTTTTGGCCCTTTTATTAATTCCGTTTTTAGCTCTTATTTATTAAATTAAACGCCTTTACGAGTAAATAGTATTTTTCAAAGAAAGATAATTTATTATATTATCATTTATTTATATTATTATATCTTAGACATGTAAGAATATTATTTAATCTATATATTTTTAGTATTTTCAGACATTAAAGTATCGGTTAAGAATTACAAAGAATACATTGTTGGAACTGAAGACGAGATGTACAATTGGGTGTTTTAAATACGAATATTCAAAATCGTTTTACAGGAAAATTAAGAACTTATGAAGTAAAATTCCATGTCTAATCATTGAAGAATAATGCAAAGCTATTTTACAAAAGATGTTTCTATCCAAAATGTATCTCTAGAAATATATAATATATATTTTATAATATATATAAATATATAGAATATATATATATATATATATATATATATATATATATATATATATATATATATATATATATATATATATACTTTTTTATATTAGTTAGCCTTTAATCATAATTTTTGTAGTATGTTAGTATATTTTAAGTTATAATTTATTTATTAGTTTAGGGTTAAGCTTATTTTTAGAATCAAGTTTAGTTTGTATCACATTTAATTATTAATTATTATGTTATCATAAACTCAATATAAAGAGGTAGTTTTTATAGACGAATTAAGCATTTGGGAAGCTAAGCTTCCATACCTTTGAGTTTCTCTCAAAAGGGCTTTAAAAAAAGGTTTCTCCTTTTTTTTATCATCGGTTCTCC
>JABUQX010007405.1:0-2500 GCA_015478945.1 Trachelipus rathkii | reverse complement strand
GGTTCATGATTTTGTTTAATTAGTGTTTTTACTTTTGTCCATTTTTGTCTGAGGTAGTGTCTTTCTTTAGGTTATATATATATATATATATATATATATATATATATATATATATATATATATATATATATATATATATATATATATATATATATACAGCAGCATATATATATATATATATATATATATATATATATATATATATATTTATATATATTATTATATATATATATATATATATATATATATATATATATATATATATATATATATATTTAGATTTATATTTAAATAGAAGAATAAATCTATCTATATATATATATATATATTTAAAAATATATATATATATATATATATATATATAACTGGTAAAAAATTCGTGGTTTAATTTTTTTTGTAGCTACGTGGGATGAATTTTTTGTGCTTTTAGAATTATTTTATTGGTGTTGTATTATTTTGTTGGAACAAGTAAAATCAGCTTTGAAAGGAGTGTAAATCTAGTGAAAATGTTATATATATATAAAGATATAGTTATATATATACATATATATATATATATATATATATCTATATATATGTATATTATATATTATTGTATATCTATATATATAAATATATATATATATATATATATATATATATATTTATAGTTCAATAATGTCTGTAAAAGCTTGATAGTTGGCTTTCTTTCTTGTAGTTGATGCATGTTTTATTTTATTTTATTTTATTTTTTTATTTTAAATATGTGTATGTTAGATATTTATGTTGAATTGTGATTAGTATCGGAATGTGATCTGAGAATTGATCATGAATGGTTTTTCAGGTTGCGTTGCTTAAATTTGGGGGGAGGAGAATGAGATGTCAGTGGGGGGTGTGTGGGGTTCTGGTTATTCTGCATAACTGAGCGATTAGATTGATTTCGAATGTTAAGGATATAAAGTTAATGTAAGTTGCCTATAAGTGCATAACCTCTTGACGTGTGTGTGTGTGTGTGTGTGAGTGTAAAGTCATACGGAGTGGGATGCATTGAAGTCCCCGGCTAATATTAAGTGGTTATATTGTGCTAAGGAAGACAGAACAGGAAAATTATCATGACGGATGCAGATGGATGAATTTCAATATTAGCTAAATTATATGTTTGTTGTTTACTTGTATATCAATTGACTGCTAAGCGGTAATTTGATCAGAGATCAGTGTGTGATTTGTGTTGTTTTGGAATTGATATATTTATATATATAAGTGCCATAAGGCTATGTTTCGGTGGTTTCGTGTCTTGACTTATAGCTGTATAGTTAGGAAATTCAGGTAGATATGGTTTGGTGTAAGGTTGGATTCCTGAATAAGTGATATGTGCATGTTATATTTAGCTAAGGTATAGTGTAGATTTTCAAATTAATTTTTAATACCGTTAATATTTAATTGAAGAATGTCTATGGAGTTATTGGAATTTATGATATGGGTTTCTGTGTGAGAGTTTCCTGACAAGGGCCGGATTAGGTTGTAGAATATTGATTATGGGTTCCAGAGCGGGATTTGCTCGAGTAGATTTTCGTAGTCGCACGAACAAGCACGTCAACAACATCGTGACCTATATACTGTATACACTGTATACACTGTATATATATATACATATATATATATATATATATATATATATATATATATATATATATAGAAAGAAGAAGAGCAATATATATATATATATATGCTAAGTATATATATATATATTATTATTATTGTTATTATGCCAGTTGTGGCAGAGTGTATATGTGTATATTATACATATACATATATATATATACATATTAAGTTGCTGTTGAGCAATATATTATTATTGGTGCTATATATATATTAAGAGCATATGCGCGATGTTATATACATATATATATATATATATATATATATGCATATATTATTATATATTATATATACATATATATATATATATTACATATATATATATAAAAGTGCATATATATATATATTATATATATATATTATTATATATATATATATATATATATACATATATATATATGCATATTACATATTACATATATATTATAAATAGAACGAGTTATATATAAAAAGATATATATATATATATATATATATATTATTATTATATATATATATATATATATATATATATATATATATATATAAAGGGCGTGCGTCCGGGGTATGGTGTCTCCTAGACACATGAATGAAAATTTTTTTTAATTAAATAACCAAAGCCAGTTATTCCTCTATCACTCATAAGTACTTTAACATGTCTTAATCTGTACTGTAGTCATTTTTTAGTTTTTTTTTTTGCATTTTTTATAAATATTGAATCATCATCGTGATATGTATATTAAATGTTGAATCAATATTTAAAAAAATGAGAAAAAATAAAAACTCACTAGAGTGCAGCCACTAAGACATGTTAAAGTACTCATGGGTGATGGGGTGGCTGGGCTACTTGTTATTTAAATTAAATTGTCATTGGGTTTAGTGG
>JABUQX010007404.1:0-29405 GCA_015478945.1 Trachelipus rathkii | reverse complement strand
TCTCTCTCTCTCTCTCTCTCCTCTTCTCTCTCTCTTTCTCTCTTTCTCTCTGCTCCTCGTCTCTCTCTCTCTTCCTCTCCTCTCTCCTCTCTCTCTCTCTCTCTCTCGCTCTCTCTCTCTCTTCTCTCTTCTCTCTTCCTCTCTCTCTCTCTCCTCTTTCTCTCTCTGCTCTCTGTCTCTCTCTCTCTCGTCTCTGCCTCTCTCTCTGTTAAAGAAGTTACAACAACATAGGCAATTTTTTAATATACGTATATATGTGTCTGTGTGAGACTCATATCAAATGTAATGCTGCTTATCGAATGTATATCGGGGAGGATTCCTTTTTTTCCTCTGCCTGTGTATTATTGGTGTATGCATATACATTAAAACAGCTCCTCCAAAACTGATTCATTTTGTTACTACTACTGCTGCATAGGCTTCTATTCATGCAGGAATTCTTCTGCAGTATGTGATTCATATG
The DNA here is from genome assembly GCA_015478945.1 of Trachelipus rathkii. Taxonomy (NCBI): domain Eukaryota; kingdom Metazoa; phylum Arthropoda; class Malacostraca; order Isopoda; family Trachelipodidae; genus Trachelipus; species Trachelipus rathkii. The sequence continues at coordinate 28,945 of JABUQX010007404.1, read as the reverse complement.
TAGAATAGTAATAACTAGGGATTACGCCTGTTCAGGTTCACACTTTCTGGAAAGTCAGGGAAAGTCAGGGAGGGAAAAAAATTGGTCAGGAAGCAGGGGGAAACCTGCGTTTTAAAATATGTGAAAGTCAGGATAATCCAAAAAACAAAGTCAGGAAATTTAAAAGGTTTCCAACATAATTTGAAAGAATTGATCCAAGTGGACCAAGTTATACAGATTGTTTTGATTATATTTTTTTCCGTTACTGTTATTTAATTGTGGAGATGAGAGATGTATTTGATAACTTAAGTGAATGAAAGGAATGGGCGAGGAACGACATTTCCAAAAATCTACTTCTATCCTGTTCTTTCTATTTTTTCACTATTACTACTATTCTTCCTATTCTGCTTCGTAGAAGTTGTGCCCAAGTTCATCCTTTCCAGTAAGTTGAAAGCCGGTGATTGGTATATGATGTGTTTTAGACTGTATGACTTATGAACTTTTAATCTGTTATACATCTTTTTCTTTTTAATGGGGAATGATTCGTTTTGAGTCGTTGGATTTTTTTTTTTTGAGGTTTCACGAAGTTGAATATTTTTTGATTGTTTTTTGCAGTTGAAGGTATTAATTTTATTTATTTATAAAATGACTTCAAGCAAAAAAAAGCTTAACTTTAACGACCCCAGTGGTTTGGACTTAATCTGAAACCTTGTGTTCCATTTCTGTTCACCAGATTGTACAATGTCATCCGACTTTCTTAATATTATGGAAAGATTTTTCTTTAAGTCCAGTAAAATCCTGCTACAACCAACAACTAAGGTTTTTTGCAGTTAGAATTTACATTGACAAACTATACAACAGTATTATGAAAATCAAAATGAAGAGAAAAGATATTAGAAAGATGTCCTCTGATGTACAAGCCTGTCCAATGGCTTCATCATTGGGAATCCTAGTATAGTTTTTTTCATCAGCCAGAACAAGGGAAACAAAAAAAATGATATGTTGATTTATTGCTAGGGCATTGTTAACAACCAATAACCCCCGAATCAGTAGATTTGGTTGCTGAGAAAGGGAAAAAGCACCTAGTACTCTACTTGCAGGAAAGCCCAATTCTAACCCCTTGAATATTTTAAAAATTCAAAAATATGATATTTTTTTGGATGTGATTGCCTCTAAGAGGACCTTGAAAAATGAGTTTTTTTTCTTCTTTAGCACCTGAGAATCAATGCTTATGTTGAATTGTGGCAAATTATTAATTAGGACTGATATTTTCGCATGGAATGCGACAGTGGAAAGAGGGTTTTTTCTATAGAATTAAGCAATTTTTTTTTTGTGGAGATCTCTGAAAGAACATAGTCTGTTTTCTCAAAAGAACAGTGCACAAATGCGTATAAGCATTTGCTTCATGAAAGTATTCGATAAAGTTCCTATCACTCTAAAAAATGCTTGACAAATTAAGAGATGGCCCATAGGGAGATATGAAGAACGATTCTCCAAAGATTGGTTCAAAACAGAAAGAAAAATAAGAGAATGAGAGTTTTTGAAAAAAGCAAAATTTTATCCAACCGATCAATAAACTTGAAGAGCAGGGAAAGATGAAGATGTTAAAACTGGAAGGCTTTAACAGAAAAAAGAAGACGCCGTATAAAATCAAAAATTTCAGCTGCTTGAGAAGGAAAAACGTTAATCTAAATCTCCCCCAATTTAGAAACTTTTTGTTGAGTTACAGTGGACGCTAAGTTCACCTAGGCGATTAATGTAAGCTTTTAATTTATTTTTTTGTATAAATTTAAAACTGTTTTTGCTTTTTAGGAAAAGAATAAAAAGGATGCTGCTTTGGCGCTATGGGGTTAAGGTATAAGCTGGATTACTTAAAAAAAATATATATTTTTTAAATTCCATCCATGATGATGAACAAATTCTAAAGTAAATTATTTAATTTAATTAATGTATGAACTGAGTCGATGAGAATAGTAAAATAGCTGCGAATATAATAATTAAGAAGATATTTTATTTACAGCAAATCAAAAAATAACGAACACGCTGGTTCAGGGAAAAAATGTTTGCAGGATTTGGTCGGGAAAAAGTAGGGGAAATTTCAAAATCAAAAATTTTAGTGTGAAAACCCTTGCTGTCTTAATTGCCTTTGTTGTTTTTGTTTTTTTTTAAAGGGGACAAGCGGGTCCAACGCCTAACTTTGAAATTAAGCTGTAATTAAAATAGAATGTAAAAGAATAAACCATTTTCTAATCAACCTTAAAGAAGCGGTTCTAAGTACACAGACTCAATATATATATATATATAATTAGTATATATATATATATATATATTATATAATATATATATATATATATATATATAGTTATTATATTATATATATATATATAACTTTCTTTTTTTTATATAATATATAGTATAGAGAAGATAAACATTACTAATTATATATAATATAATATAAAATCCGATTTTAAAAAAAATAAGGTTCAATATTTGTAGGGCTAAATATATTACAACTTACCCATACACGTTTATCATTTCTACTGGGTGGTTATAATTAAACTGACGGTAGAGTGACATTAAAAAGAGTTAATTTATAAAAAAAAAGGGCCAAAAAAAAACAAAAAAAACATTGTTTTAAAAAAAGTTTTTTTTAAAAAAAAAAAAAAAAAAAAAAAAAAAGGTTATTTTACATCACTACCCAAATTCGTAGTAAATAAATTATTAATCAAACAAAACAAACAAAAAACAAACAACTATATATTTATACATATATTATATATATATAATATATATATTAATATATATATATATATATAATATATATATATATAATATATATATATATTATATATCTATCTTATATATATATGATATAATTATATATATTATATATATATATATATATATTATATATATATATATATATATTATATATATATATATATATATATATATATATATATATATAATATATATATATATATATATTCCGATGTTTTCTGTAGCTTATTGAGTTTTCTTTGATGTTTTGTGACATAGCAAAGTCAAGGCATGGCTTTTACTTTCAATTTTTGAATGAAAGCCATGGCCTATATGTTTGCTACAAAATTTTTGAATTTATTTTCAATTCAGTAAAAATCAAGAGATATTCAGGTTCTATCATAATGTCATGGTGACGAGTGTTTGGTTCACACATTAATCTATGTTATTTTGCACAGATAATCCTTCTTGCCCTCGGCGTGGTTCTATGGATTTTATTTTTGCTTGGATTTAAAATATATTATGCATGGATTATTAACTTGTTACAGGCCCACATCACTCGAGATCATTGAGGGAGAGCAGGCAGACTGATGCGTACTTTGCTTAGTACCTTCGTTTGATTAAAGTACGTTATACCTTAATAGCTTATCTTTCTGGTCTTTGCTGTCATAGGTAAATGGTCTCACTGCTTACATTTTTCTCTTATTATTTATTTATTATTTAATTTAAAATTTGGGTAGATTCATGTTATTATAGAATGCCTTGGGAACTGGTGTGACATGTAACTTTCAAACAAGATTTGGACGCCAAGGCCCTCACTATAGAATTTCCCCTTCTATTAAGGGTTTTTGCACTTTACACTCTTCCGCTACAATGGGTAATTTCATTTTTTTGAATAATATTTTGAGTCCTTCAAAGTGGGTAGAATTGAACCAAAATGGTAACATAAAAATTCAAAAAATAATAACTTTGAATGAAAAATGAATAATAAAATCATATTTGGGAATAAAAATTTATTTAAAATAAGATTTGTTCACCATTAAATTGGGTTTATTTTATTAAAGAATGGGAAATCTTATCATATGAATTAATTCATTTATAAGTTTTCTTTTTTCTTATTGGCGATAAAAATTTTGTTTTTTCAGATTAGATCAAAAATAAAATTGTTGTTTTATTATGGGATATAAAAACTGAAAATTGAATAAGGTGTTGAATTTTTGCGACAAAAGTACTGAAGAAGGAAGAAAGACAGAGTAGCCATCATTTCAAACATGCTTTCAAGATTCAAAAGAAAACTCTGGGGGTATGAAAAATATAGCTATCAGGCTCAATATTTTCTGAAAGTGACGTAAGAATTATTATGTAACTTTCTAAGACTTGGTTCAATTCTTGTAATTAATCTCTCCAATTAGGGTTGATCCATAGGCTTAAGGACACTCCTTCTCTAAAAAAGAAAAATTGGTAATTTCTACTTGTATGGAGTGATGATAATGAAATATAATTCTTGTCTTTTTTGGAAAAATATTTAAGAAACCACAAAATAAAACAAGGATATATTTTTATAAAAAAAATTTTTCTTATCATTGGAGAAAGTTAAAATATCTTAACATTTATTATTATTATTATTATTATTATTATTATTATTATTATTAATATATTATATTATTGATTATTATTATTTAAACGTGAAAATTTTTTCATCAGGAGAGAAATTGTTACCCTCTTGGAAGTGGATTAAGATGAGTTGAGGAATTAGAAGAAATAAAACCTTTGGATACTTTGGAGGAAGATTCAAGCGAGTCGGGACGGATCACAGTTGATATAAAATAGATTTCGTATTCTGGAGAAGATGCTGCAAATGACCAGGTTTTTGAGAAAAGTTCTCGATTGGCTGAAAATCAGGTATGGACAAAGTTCTTAACAAATTCAGACTTAACAAAGTAGTTTTATGATTAAGGTTATAAAATTTTGCAAACATGAAAGCCATTTTCAAGATGGTGAATTTGTTTTTTCAAGGACACCTCTCGAGTGGAGTGGGAGCAAAGGGCATATATATAGATATAGTATTATATAGTATATATAGTAATATATATATATTATTATATATATATATATTATATATATATATATATATAATATATAATATATATATTATATATTATATATATATATATATATAATATATATATATATAATAATATATTATTATATATATAATATATATATATATATATATATATATATATATATATATTAGAATATTAAATTATTAGAAACGACGGCTAAGAATAAGAAGCCACCTATGGCCTTTCAAGACTACCTCAGTCAACCTTATTAGAACCAATCACCAAACATGCTCATGGTGCAAATCCAACAAAGAACCCTAGGGCTGATCATTGAACTTTACATAGTTATGACCAAAAAGCCTACAACTAAAGAAAAAACTATAGCTTAAAGTATGTTAACACACTGCAGCTTAATAAACTTTGTTCATAGTCATAACATGCAATTTAACCTTAACTACTGTATATAAAAACCCACCAATTTAGCTTAGTCAGAATTATACTTATATTGATACCCAAAACACTAATCCATGTAGCTACCTATTCAATCATATTTATTAAATGTTGCAAGTTGAGTCGCACTGCAACAACCTCTGTGGCAAGCCATTCCAAAAATTAGCAACTCTATTACTGAATGAATGATTTCTTATATCAAGATGGCATGCCTTCTTAATTTTCTTATTGTGCCCCCTGGTCTCCCGTCCTTGGTCTACTATGAAGAATTTATTGGTCTCTTATTCACAATATTCTTATTCACAATACTCTAATACTGGCATAACTTAGCTCTTATACGGTTTACTTATAACTTCCTTGCTTTTGTAAATGACATTGCAATTTATTATACCTAGTATCTTATTAGCTTTATTCCTCGCTTCTAAACACTGATTAGCTACTTTCAAATTACTTGCGTTTAGTAATCACCTCTGAAAATCTTTTTCTTTTTCCACAGACTCAATTTCCAGTTCCCCATAAAGATTATTATAGAGGCTTTTTATTTGAGTAACCTAGGTGAAGAATCTAACACTTTTTAGTATTAAAATTCATTTGCCACTTATCTGCCCACTCTTCAGTCATCTGACTCTTTTTTTTATCTAATATAAATGAGGATTATATTTTAGAGATACTCAATGTTAAAAATGCATCTGAAAAAGAATTTGCGTTCCAACACATTATCTTTGATATTCACTTGTAGCAACTATGTTGTTTGCTGCTTAGGAACAGATCTTTTCTACGTGAGCAAACTCATATGTCACATTAAATAAGTAAAATAATACTAATGCTAAAATGTGTAGCAACTAGGATCTTAAAATACATAAACAGATCTGTTCTAAGACAGCGAACACATCCAGCACAATAAATAAGTCATACCCTTAAAAACAACTAGTACTTTACAGACTAGCCATGAGTGGACTGTAAAGTCTTTGCTAGTCGATGTTCTGTAGTTCTTTTTCTTGGGAAAGTTTATCAATTACTCCAAAGCGATTTGAATAAGAATGTAAATTGATCAAAAATGTGGCAAATTAAATTTAATACCAATAAATTTAAAGTTATACATTTTGGGAGTAGAAACAACTAATATGATTACATAATAGATGACTCAGTTGTCAAAGTTGTCAATGAGGAGAAGGATCTAGGAGTATTTATTAATAAGGATTTAAAGTCTGCGAAACAATGTGTTGAATCTGTTAAGAAAGCCAATAAAGTTCTTGGTTTCACTGCCGGAAACCTCAAATATAAATCTAAAAATATAATAATATCTGGAACATGCAGTGCAGTTTTGGAATCCATACCTCAAAAAAGGACATAGAAAGAATTCAAAGGAGGGCAACTTGTTTCTTCTTCTTTCTTTTTCACGAATTTGTAAATCGAAACCTTATTTCTTTTTCTCGTTTGTTTCTCAAGTTATCTTCATAAAGTTTCTAAAAAAAAAAAAATTACTTGCATAATATTTGAATTGCAAGCGAGTATCCTTGATTTTTTACATCATCATCATCATCTGCTGACTTACTTATTTCCTGTTATTCCTCGTAAAAGCATAGTTCCTCTGTAATAATGTGTATTCTCGTTCTGTTGACTTTAATTTCCATTCAGCGGTTCCCAATTCTCTCTGCAAGCTTCAATAGTGATCTCTATGACATTGCTGGTCTTCTTCCCTGTGAGTTCCACTCTAGTGTTTTTTTTTTCTATTTTCAAAAATCTGTGGTCTTTTCAACACGTCCATCCATCTCCTTCTAATCTCTTTCTAAGTTCTCTGCTGTCTCATCACTTGAAATAACAACGCCTCATTCGAGATAACCTCGTCCAATTAACTCCAATTCTCCACAACCATTATTTTTCCAAAGACATGAACTTTATTCATTATTTCACCGGTCATTTTCCATGATTCACCTCCATATAGTAATACTTCTTTTAGTATTGCATTTGAAGACTTAAGGAAATTAACTTATATAAAATTGCATTCAACTGAGTAGTTTTAAACACTTGTGAATATAAAGCATACGTCTCGTAATAAAAATATATTATTGGTAAGTATTAGTATTTGTAGTCAATTCCCTTCCTATTACTGGAATAAAGTTGTTTTCTTAAAGACAGTAAACTTTATCTTAATACTAGATTCCTTTCTTTCATGGAACTTAACATAATTTTTTTTAATGATATTCCACCCCGTTAACTTTAACATAATATTTTTGGGGTATTCCATCCCAGTAAGATTAAATGAAATCTTTTGATTTTATTTCAGATTTTTTCTCACAATGAAACAAACATCGGTTTAGCAGAAAGCGATAAAATTGAAGGATCAGAAAAGGTATCAATGTTTGAATTGGAAGAATTAGATGTCGAATTTGGGTTTGATGAGGTCAAGAATGAAATAATAAAACCCATTAATCCAACGATAATTGGAGAGAAGTTATGTACTCAACATGTAAAGGTGTGTGTGTGTGTGTATATTATTTTATTATATTATATTAATTATATCATGAAACAAACCAAAAATTCTCTCTCTCTCTCTCTCTGCTCTCTCTTCTCTCTCTCCTCTCTCTCTCTCTCTCTCTCTCTCTCTCTTCTCTCTCTCTCTCGTCTCTCTCTCTCTCTCTCTCTCTCTCTCTCTCTCTCTCTCTGCTCTCTCTCTTCTCTTCTCTCTCTCTCTCTCTCTCGTTCTCTCTCTCTCTCTCTCTCTCTCTCTTCTCTCTCGTCCTTCTCTCTTCTTCTCTCTCTCTCTCTCCTCTTCTCTCTCTCTCTCATCTCTCTCTCTCTTCTCTCTCTCTCTCTCTCTCCTCTGCTCTCTCTCTCTCTTTCTCTCTCTCTGCTCTCTCTCTCTCTCTCTCTCCTCTCTCTCTCTCTCTCTCTCTCTGCTCTGCTCTCCTCTCTCTCTCTCTCTCCCCTCTTCTCTCTCTGCTCTCTTCTCTCTCTCTCTCGTCTCTCTCTCTCTCTCTCTCTTCTCTCTCTCTCTCTCTCTCTCTCTCTCTTCTCGCTCTCTCTCTCTCTCTCTCTCTCTCTCTCTCTCTCTCTCTCTCTCTCTTCTCTCTTCTTCCTCTCTCTCTCTCTCTCTCTCTCTCTTCTCTCTCTCTCTCTCTCTCTCTCTCTCTTCTCTGCTCTCTCTCTCTCTCTCTCTCTCTCTCTCTCCTCTCTCTTCTCTTCTCTCTCTTCTCTCTCCTTCTCTTCTTCTCTTTCTTTCCTCTTGTCTCTCTCTCTCTTCTCTCTCCTTCTCTCTCTCTTCCTCGTTCTCTCTCTCTCTTTCTCTATCTCTTCCAAACTTTTTTCTCACTCTCTCTCTTCTCTCTCTTCTCTCTCTCTCTCTCTCTCTCTTCTCTTCTCCCTCTCTCTCTCTACTCTCCTCTCTCTCTCTCTCTCTCTCTCTCTCTCTCTCTCTCTCTCATCATCTCTCTCTCTCCTCTCTCTCTTCTCTCCTCTCCATCATCTCCTCTCTCTCTCTCCTCTCTACTCTCTCTCTCCTCTCTCTCTTCTCCTCTCTCTCTTCTCTTCTCTTCATCCTCTCTCTCAATCTCTCTCTCTTCTCTCTCTCTCTCATGTATCCACATTATCGTGGGGAGGTAGCTCGAATATCAATTTTGATTTATATCTGACACGAAATACGTTCATACTATTTTTTGTGTGTTTATTTTCTTCTTCTTTTGCCTTTTGTTTTTTCTGCTCATATTACTTACATTGGAGGGGTGGGTGCACGCTTTAAGGGTGAGTGGGGAGTGTAGGGTACAAGAAATTTAGAGATTGTGTGTGTTGAGAAGTGATTTAAGTGTGGCCTCACTACAGGTCCTTCTAACATCTAGTTCTAATATTATTACGAACCCAACATAGACCAACTCATGTAATTTTATATGTATCCTCTTCTTTCGGCTTTCCACACTTCTTTCCTTCAAAGGCCTTTTCAAACTTCCAGGCTTCAGTATAGTTGAACTTCCTTAGGCGATTTGGGCCAAGTTGTCCGAGTAAGGTTATTTTTATTTTTACCTTGATTGGACTGATCTGACAATCTTTCACTGGAGTTTCTTCATTCTATGGAGATTCTCCTTATTATTTATTACCTTACAAATACCTTATATTATTCTTACTATCTAACTTACTAATGCTTTAGTTCGATACTTTTCAGTTTTTCTTATTTTTCAATTTAGTTCTATTTTTTATATTTTAATCCTTTATTTAATTTCTCTATGCTCTAATACTATATCTAATTTACATGTATACTATTTATTAATTTATTTCTTAATTACTTTCTATTTTTTTCTTTATTTTTTTGTTAATTATTTGGGGGGTCCCTATTCACAGGATTTTAATTACACTCTTGAATTTTTAGTTTTAAATAAGTAAATATTTACAAAAGTATATTTCTTTTTACAGTGTTTATATCCAACCTATAACACCGGTCTGCATGAAAATCGGCCCTGACACCATTCCTGCTGTTTCTTATGTAAAATGACCTCCTGAATCCGAATATGACTCCCATTTTCCCCCCCATCACCCGCCATTTTAGAATACAAATTAACCATAGTCAATATTGGAGGGATGAAAAAGATTATTTTAGTCTTTTCATTTCTTCTGAGAGCTGGAGAGGTGAAAAGTTCTAAAGAATGAACATTTGTAACAAGGAGGTAGATTTTGGGAGGGATTTGCCCCTTAAATTGAATAAAATCATTAAAAATAATAAATTTTTCATTTTTTCCCGCAATTTTTTCATTAATTTTCTACATTTTTCAACTTCCAGCCTCCCTCATCTGCCCCCAAACAGCCTCAAATATAAAATTATTCACAACATAATAAAAATATATAGCAACAATAATAAAAACTATAGCAACAGTTCCAAAGATTCACTGTACCACGCTGCTTCCAATTACTTCTGTAGCATACGTTTGCACAGAATTTTTCTAGACCTGACACCATTCCTGATGATTCTCATGTAAAATGACCTCCTGAATCCGAAAATGACCCCCATTTCCCTCCACCCACTGTTTTCGTGGGAGGCCACCCACCTATTTTTATCACTTTGATAAATCAGGGGTCTCCCCCGAAAACAGTGGGTGATGGAGGAAAACAGGCATCATTTTCGGATTCAGGAGGTCATTTACATAGAATCAAAAGGAATGGGTCAGTCAGAAAAAATTCCGGCTAAACCTATGTCGTGAGTATTGAGATCAGCCAGCTGTTTTTTTTTTTTTTTTACAGTAAACTTAAGAACTGGCTATTATATTTTATTATGTGAGTTATTTTATATTTGGGGCTGTTTAGGGACAGATGAGGGGGCTGGTAGCTGGAATCTGTAGAAAATTATTATTGAAAAAAAATGGAAAAATCTATCATTTTTAAGGATTTTTTTTTTCAATTTAAGGGGGCATATTCCCCAAAAATCTACCTCTTTGCTACAAATGTTCATGTTTTAGAACTTTTCCCCCCTCTAGCCCTCAGAAGAAATGTAAAGGCTAAAATAATCCTTTTCATCCCTCCTATATTATCAAAAAGTGATAAAAATATGGGGGCCTCCCCCGAAAATGGTGGTGTAGGAAAGAACGTCAAATTTGGATTCAGGAGGTCATTTTATATAATAATCAGCAGGAATGGTGTGTCAAGTTTGAAACAGATTTATTTCAAATGCTCTCTCAGATTTTCATAATTCTTGGTTTTATAATTTATGATTTTACCTAATTTTAATAATTTTCAGATTTAAATATGAAGTTTTCATTTATTATAATCTTTTATTTTTATTTAACTTCACAGTCATTCACCTTTTTATTCAAATAAATATAAATTTCTCTTTACCTATTATGGAGGGTTTTGTGACTTATTCCTATAAGTTCTTGTATATATAATTTCTTGACTTGATTTTTAGATTATTCAAAGGTTTTACAAATTTCCTGTTTTTATGTATTATTTTACTTCAACTTAAGGCAAGGTTTTAATTCGTTAATTAAGAATATACAGTCAAGTGGGGTAAAAAAAAAAAAAAAAAAATCTTAAACTTTTGTTTTTCTCCTCATACACTTGATATATAGAAATGCTATGGTATACATTTTATTGAGGTTGGTATTAGTGAAGGTATTGAATATGTATTAAAAATATTTTTTTAATATTAAAAAAAAAAAAAAAGATGTGATTTTTTTACCCCATTTGAAATCGTAAAATGGGGTAAAAAAACAAAAAACAAAAAAACAAAACATGGGGTAAAAAAAAATAGTTAAATTGCTACAATTCAGCAAAGTGGGCGTAGTGTTCTGTATCGAAACATAAAGAAGGTTATACAAATTTTGTCCTTCTGCGACCATTTCTATTTTGGGGCCAGCATTCCCCTCTGGGGGGTGCACGGTCACATAACCTCGCTAAGACGAGGTTACATCACCACCAGATGGGGTGCCAAGTTTGAGGAAGATAGCATGTCACAAACTCTACCCATTACTAGGTATGGTGCAGTGCGGTGCCAACTCTGACTCCTCTGACTCAGACTCCTTTCTCCACTTCTCTTGTGCATTCCATCCATTTCTTCTTTTTCAGGGGACCCCCCGGAGGGGTCCCTGACTCGACTCTGCTCTGTATTCCCTCCTACTCCTTCCTCCTCCAGGCAATCTCCAAATTTCATCCTTCTCAGTCCATTTTTTAGGTTAGTTAAGGAACAGTTTGGGGGAGCCCTGTCTGCTTAAATACATTCTACCGGGTTAGGGTTATCGCACCGCTCTAAAATTTGGATGCCCGTCAGGTTACGTGTCTGTGCACCCCCCGAAGGGACGCCCTAAAAAAGGAAATGAACTTGTTAAAAGAATGAAATTTTTAGATTGCATAGAGGAGGAAGAAGTAAGAAGGATTCGGAGTCAGAGCCTGAGCCAGCACTGGGGCTGGAGCCAGTGAGGAGTATTATATATTTGTATGATAACTACCGCTGTGTTCCTATATATGTTATCAAACCCGTAGTATCCGAATATAGAAGGTTCAATTCGTTAAAGGGTGTCTGGGAACCAGCAGAGGGGGGCCCTTCGAAGAAAACATTGTTTTTTTTTTTCCCTTGGCAAATTTGATGGGTGTAAAAAAAATTAATTTTATTTCTAGGACATCCATTAATTTTAAAAAAAATTATTAGTTTGCCCAAGTTCCTCCATCAATATGTAGTAACTACAAAAAATAAAAAAAATAAAAATGTAATACATTTAAAATGGTAGCAAAAGTTGTTGAAACTAAAAAAGTTTTGCAACCATTTTTTAACTGGGTGTCAACATTTGTTATCACTGATTACTGTCACTTTTGAGCAGCCCATTTTCTTTTGGCATTTTTTTTATAGATTATTATAACAGCTACCAGAATAGCAAATAAAATTCAAAAAAATATTTTCAGGAAGGGGGGGGGGAGGGGTTTTGTTGTTTTTTACCCCACCAACCTTCAAAAAAAATTTTTACCCCACTTGACTATATTTTCTAGTATTTAGACAATCTTCTCATCAGGTCTGAAATTGAAAAGAACATGTAGTAACATGCAAGTAAACTGATATTAAAGACTGAATAATGAAAAAAAAATAATAATTTATAGAGATGATTCTTGAATTACGAGACTATGCACTTGGGAATTACGAGACTATGCACTTGGGTACTTGTTGTAAGAGTTGTTATCCTTTCTCATATCTAGGAATGAATTCTTCCTAATAATATTAATTACTTAAATATAAGGCAGGAGACTCAGTCTTCCTTTCAATGCCACTGTATCCTTTCCTTATAGGTCGGTGCACCTGGCCTAACCTGTTCTGATAGAAGGTCAGTCACATCACTCATGTTCGTGATTCGGTGCACATGACCTAGCATCGGGTTTGGTCCTTTATCTTGAAAGCATCTATGATAAGAAGTACTAAGCCACCTCGCGTGGACTCACATGAACAAAATTACGTGGGCTCTACATTCATGGTGAGGTCCAGTTAATTTGATATACTATGGATTTACAGTTAAGTGTTCCTCGGAACCTCCACTGTCTTTAGGGTAGGGTTGCTGACTTTCAAACGAATAATGGTTCTTATTTTTTTTTTTTTAATTCTTTAAAAACAGATTCCTAGATTCACTCCCTTACCTACACATGAGAGGCCTTTGCCTCCTTTCCGGCACGACTGTGTCTGGTAAGCCAACCCCACCTCAGGTGCCCAAAAAACCCACTTTGTCATCACAGACTAAGGGTCAATGAATTTCGCTTACTTTTAACATCAAACCTACTACGGACCTTCTTCCTGATATTTCCAAAATGTGATATTTCTTATGTACTTTATCGTTCGTTCTCTTCTACGCAACTGAAATATCAGTGTCATTAAAATCACTGACGACTTGAAATCTCTCTTCGGTACTCATGACCATGAGTTCACTAAAATAATAAATAGTTCGCTTTTCAGAATTGCAGAGCACAATTCTTGACAATATATCAATCCTTATCTGACCTACAAGTAATATCTACTAATGATAGTTTTCGCAATATGTCACATGGTACAATATTCGTATATGATGTGAAATATTTTTCCTCCTAAAAGATCTTGAAAGATTTACAAGAGTCCTTTCCACTAGCGGAGGTGTATTGATTCCCCCCAAAGATGGATACCCTCAATGCTTTGAAAGCTTGTTTGTTATTTACTTTCAGTACACCTTACCCTCCATCCAATGTTAAAATTATCTGTTGCAAATATTCTGTCTGAATCTATGTCTTTTGACCCCGAAGATGCTTCAGATGTCAGAGGTTTGGACATCCTATGAAGTATTGCAGTTTGTCATAAGACCTTTGTGTTTGATGGGTTGAAGATTTCCATGTGACCTGTAATAACCCGTCCTCCTGCCTAAATTGCAAAGTTGATCACAATGCTGCCATTGTGACTTGCTCACATTATAAATTTGAACAGCATGTCCTTTACATTCAAACCTTCCAGGAACTAAATAAATGAAAGGCTCGATGTTTAGCTAGTAAATGAGAACCTATGTGTCAGTCATATGCTGCAACTGCTTCAACTTCTATCTTCTCACCCTTTCCACCTCCTCAGCCTCGCATAAGTCTACTACCCATGGATCCTCCCCCACGATACTTTGAGAATAATGTTCCTAAGTTTCCATGCAACCTAATATCTGCTTTCCCTCTTAGGAGAGTTCAACCTTGCTTTCCAGAGCCCAAGAGAGCACCAAAACGCTCCTTCTCTTCCAAGATGGGCTTTTGGAGGAATTGTTCTTCAGTCTTCATTATCTGCCTTTGCAGATCACCCAGTGTTTCCTTTTGATCCCAACCTGGGTCCTCTTAAAACACTTGAATCCTTACAACAGTTGCACACACCAGTTGATCTCACCCTTCTGAGAATCCTCCATCTGCTGCTCTGGTCCCTCCCCTACCAGCATTCTTCTGATGGGAAATTTTGTGAGCAGCAATATTGTTCTTCCTCTTGGCGATTTACCCATTGCAGAGTGACGGATTTCCATAAGGACCAGAGCACTCCACAGGATTTTCTTTCTTTTTTTTGCAATGGAAGAATAAACCCTGCTCTTAATTACAGGTTGCTTCTTCACTAAATCAGTTGCCTCAAAGCACTTCTAAAAATAGTCTAGATTGAGGGCTCCAGTGAACCCTTTGGAACGACCTTCCTCGTGCCTCGTTGTTGACCTTGCATATTCCCTGCTTAGATTTCATTTGGATTCTTCTTTGGAATCTTTAATACTATCCCTAATGATAATATTGAAGAGATCTCTGCTGATTCCTCACCTCAGGAGACGGCGTCCAAAGGAGGAACCCCTAAAGTTTGTTTCTCCATCAGAGGGTGATGCTGCTGACTGAGTGATGGTGAAAAAGTAGGTAGGGTCTTTCCCCTAACCATCCAGGAATAAATTGTTCATCGATTTTCCCGTTCCTAGGGCACATCACCCCTTCTTTAGATTCCAGTGTTTATCGAACTCCTGGACAGCTCTCACCAATCATTTCTGTGTTTAAGTCTTGTTCTCCGGAGATATAGATCTTTCTTAGGATCCTCTATAGTCTCATTCCAACACCGGCGAAGGAGGAAACTCCCTCCAAAGCGAATTTGACATTCATTAGTGGGACTCCACTAGCATTGCAGGATTGCCTGCTCCACTTGTACGCAAAGCTCTTACTCATTGGAGGTGCACGTGGTGCCTTCTCTTTGTCATCTTGAATCTTTTGATGACTGTTAAGGATGAGAATCGACCTACTGAGACAATGGTTTCGGAAAATCCTTTGAATACGGAAAAGGGATTGCTTTTTCAATTCAATGAAATTGCCGCGGCTATTTCGCCAAATTTCAAAAACTAGTCTACCTTGCTAAGGAACATAAACCTGTTTGTGTTTGTCTCCAGGAAATGCGATTATATTTCAGGAGGGTTTTTCTTCCTTCAGGGTACAACATCGGTTGATAGAGGAAGGGTGATCGTGGGGGGGCTTGGTTATTAATCCGCAAGTTGGTTCCCTATCTCTCTCCTTTGCATTGTTCTTCATGCAGTTGCCGCTCGGATACATTTCTACACTGTGTGTTCTATATATTTGACATCGTGTTCCCGTTTCCAAATTGGATTTACGTGAACTTTTTGAGCAATTTCCTTCCCTGTTGTTGTCTTTTGGGACTTCAATATCTGACACCTTCTGTGGAAAGATTGTCACCTCCCAAAGGATAATATTTTGATGGACCTTTTGTCCCAGCTTACATTGATTGCTGTAAACCTGGTTTACCTATGTGCGTTAAAGACTTAAGCAACATACCTCTTTGTATAATGATGTGAATATCTGCTCATCATTTATTCTTCATCAATAGAGTATATTCCTGAAAAATATGTTAATAAAAAAGATGCTATTAACCTAATGGATAGAATTCAATGTTAAACTAAAAAAAATATATATATAATAATTGAAAATTTATTCTATTTTTACAATTCGCCAATTTATTTTTTTATTTTTTATTTTTTTTTATTTATTTTTTTTTTGGGGGGGGGGATGGATATAATTAGATGAGTAGCAAAATTTCGATTCGGAGTACTTTTCTGACATTTGACATTAGATTCCAATATGAATTTCTGATTATGAATGGCTCTATCTAGAAAAAAGAAAAAACTTCAATATTTAGATGTATACTAGAGAAAAGTTTTAGGCTTAGTTCTCCTTAGCTACTCTAAACGATCCTTAACTACTCTAAATCATCCTTAACTACTCCAAACCATCCTTAATTACTCCAAACCATCCTTAGCTACTCTAAACTGAAATAACTCATTGTAGATTTTTTTCACATTGTTTGAAGAAGATAAAATGTCAAAATTAAAAATTCTCTCTTAGTATATTTTAATATACGTCCAATTTTTATGAAATTTTCAGAGTAGATTCAATTTAACAGGTTACATATCTTTTATTTTGTTCATTTTTCTTTATATCCAACAATGTGACTTGTTCAAATGTCATTGTGCTGATTGTTTTAAATTAGACATGGCGTGACAAATTCATTTAATAAACTCGAGTGAATATAAAAAGTAATTAGAGCAAATATTCACCTGTGACAAAAAATTTCCACCCTCTCCAGAAAAATTAAATTAAAAAAAAATTCTGAAGAGATTTAATTAATTTTGGATACTGTTTGAAGATGTAATAAACCTGATACATTTATCGAAGTTTTGTAGCTCGCCAATTATATCTACACAGAAAATTTCACAAAAATTAGATTAATAGTATAAAAAAATTAGTGATTTTTCAGTTTAAACAATATTTATTAGTTTAACAAATAGACATATAAAAGTTTTTAAATTTTTACTATTCAATTAATAAGTAAAAGATTATTAATAATAAATCATTGTTAATTAGATTAATTTATTCTTTTTATAAATATTCGTGAATGAATATTAATTTTAATTTATTAAATAATCAAAAGTTTAAGATTCACAAAATTAATAAGTATTTATGTTTAAATTTGAAAAGATGTTATTATATAACTTGTTAAAAAGTAATTTGCAATTTGGGATATTAGACAGAAGATGCTCTGTCTTTCTAGATATTCGGTATCCATTTGGAGCAAAAATTTTAGGTCGGATTATTCAGCCTCTGGGCAAAATTATGACTGGAGTTACAACACTAATTTATTTTGATATTTTTATTTTTATTCAGTTATGAATGCTTGCATTAATTTAAATATTTTTTTTTGTTTTTAAATTTTGATTTAAATTAATATTTAGGTTAATTTTGTTACATAATTACACTTCTTTATTAACCAAAATAGAACCGCAAGGTTTTAGGAGTTGGAAACAGAGTATAAATTAAAATAATATATTTTGAGTG
Source organism: Trachelipus rathkii (assembly GCA_015478945.1). Lineage (NCBI taxonomy): Eukaryota > Metazoa > Arthropoda > Malacostraca > Isopoda > Trachelipodidae > Trachelipus > Trachelipus rathkii. The sequence continues at coordinate 11,372 of JABUQX010007404.1, read as the reverse complement.
GAAGTCATGAAAAAACTCAAATTAATCGGGCTTATTTGAGAGTTTTTGAAGTAGGAGTTCTTAAAAATGCATTGGAGTCGTGCATTTTAAAATGATGGAACCGAAGTTTGAACCGGAGCAGAATAGACAGTTCTAAAACTATTAGTTTTATATAAAAAAATTCAGTTGTGTTGAAATTTAGGCAAAAATTGTTAGATTATTTGGTTAAATCAATTAATTTCGCATCTTTGATTTAATATTTACCTTAAAATGTATTTTTTTCTTCCAGAACTTAACGAGTGGCGATGAGAAAACTGACAAGAAGAGTTTCCTTAAAAGTGGATCTCAGAAGTCAAAGATACGAACTCAAAAGATTGATAATGAAAAGTTGAAGAAATTCTTTGTTTTCCTGTGATTTATAAATTTCAGAGTAAACTGGTTTAGATATCATTATGTCTCCTAATGAAGAAGTTTAAATGTTCTCACGAATTTATGAGTGATGGAAGGGAGATTTAAAGCACTTGTTTATACATGAAATCGAAATTATTTAAATGTTTGAGTGCAGCTATGAGTGTATCCAGAAAGGAACCTTAAAAAATATGTAATCAATATAAATTATTTAAATGTTCCGAGTGAAGCTATGAATGCAATCGAAAGATAGCTTAAATATTACATTTGCTTAAGGCATAAATATAAAATTTTTAAATGATCCATTGCAGTTATAAGTAATCAGAAAGAACCTAAAATTACATTTGATTAAGCAATGAAAATATAAATTATTTAAATGTTTTATTGCATTATGAAAGTAATCGAAAAGAAAGCTTAAAATTACATTTGCTTAAGCTAAAACATAAATTTTGAAATAGTTCTACTGCAATTATGAAGTCATACGAAGGGAGATTGCAAAGCATTGCTAATACATGAAATACAAATTATTTAAATGTCTAGTGCAAAGCTATGATGTAATCAGAAGGAGCTTAAAATTAATTTGTTAAGCATTCAAAATATGAAATTAATTTTAATGTTGAGTGCAGCTATGAGCAATGAAAAGATAGCTTAAAATTAATTTGGCTTAAGCAATCAAATAATTATTTAAATGTTTTCAAACTGCAGTTTTGAAAGTAATTATAAAAGAGACTTAAAATTAGCATTTATTTAGCTTCAGATATAAAATTATTTAAATGTTTCTCATTGCAGTTATGAAAGTAATCAGAAAAGATACTTAAAATTTAACATTTGCTTAAAGCATGAAAATATAAAATTATTTAAATGTTTTATTGGCAATTATCACGGTAATCGAAAAGAAGGCTTAAAAATTACATTTTGCTTAAGTAAAAAATAAAATTATTGAAATGCTCACTCAAATTATGAAAGTAATCGGAAGGGAGATTTGCAAAAGCACTTGTTATATTGAAATACAAAATATTTAAACATGTTTGAGTGCGGGTATAAAATATTTCAGATAAGGAAAATTAAATTACAATTAAATTAACATGAAATTAAATTATTTAAAATGTTTAATGCAATTAAATGAAAGCAATTTTGGAAGTCGAGATTTGAAAAAGCTGTTACTACTGAAAATACAAAGTTTTTAATGTTCCAGTCGCTATGATGTATTCAGAAAGGAGCTTAAATTACATTTGCATAAGCATCAAATATGAAAATTTATTTAAATGTTCGAGTGCAGCTATTATAAAATATAAATCACTTATTACATTTGCTTATTTTTAATATTAAGGAAATATTAATATAGAAGAATAAAAATTATGCGAGGAATATTCAAGGGGCTTCGTCTTCCTTAATTTTGTGCTTGCCATACTTCTCTGAGATTTAAATTAATGGTTAGGGAATGGATATCGCATAAATTCGAGATAAAAGCAACCAAAATTTCATTTTTATATGGAGATTGAACTCTCTCGTCAAATAGAGAAAATATTAAACAAATAGAACATATAAAAGTTTTCTAATGACATATTAATGGAATTTGGGCTAATAAATGTGCATTTTGCTATCAGAAGCAGAATAACAGACAGTGAGAATATAGAAATTGAAGGAGACATAATTAAGGAGTTGGAACAAGAACATATGTATAAGTACCTCGTAATAGAAGAGTCAGAAAAAATAGAAAATGACATAATGAAGAGAAAAATAAAAAAAGTAATATAGGAGAAGATTAAAATTAATCTTTCAATCTGAATTCAACCCTAGAAACAAAATGCAAGCCATTAACACCTTGGCGATCCCAGTACTCTCATATGGATTTGAATTATCAACTGGATGCAGAAAGACTTAAACAATCTGGATGCTGTAACCAGAAAAATGCTGCACGCACACAAGATGATATAAAAATCAATGTGCACCACGAATACATGTATCCAGAAAAAAAGGAGGAATGGAAGTACCCACAATAGATATTATATATAAGTCTGAAATAATAGGAATTGGGAAATATTTATTATATATGGGTATATGAACACGAAAGCTTGAAACCTTCATCAACATCAATTATTAAAAAAAAATGAATGATTACCTCAGAGATGGGAGCATTGATGAGGAAGGTGGAAATAATGAAACTCTGGAGAAAGAAATAAAGAATATCAAGTTACTATACGAATAAAAAAGAGAGGAAGTAAACTTAGAACAATGGAACAACCACACATTCGCAAAACACCATAAAAACATACTAGATGAAGCATTCATTGACACTTATAAATCAAATGAAGTCGGCACATCTTATCCGAATCATCTCACTTTCGTAGTGATCACGTTTTTGCCTTCCTATACATTCACTCAAAAAAAAATCAAATGAAGTGATGATAAAAGGATGGCTAAGAGCTGAAGATGAAAGTACCATCCTAGCAGCCGAAGATCAAGCCCTCAGGACTAGCTGGTTTAAAAAACACATAGAAGGGCAAAGAATAACAGATAAATGCAGAATGTGCAATGAATGGTCGGAATCTGTATGTCACATATCTGGAAGTGAGGTTTTTTCTGCTGAGGGGCTCATACACTGAAAGACATAACAGCATATGTAGATTTATCCATTTTAGATTATGCAGAAAATTTGACATCGGATTAAACACAGTTAACCACTGGGAACATCACCCAAATAATATAGAAGAAAATAAGTCTTAAATACTTTATGACTACAATATCCCAACAGACGCACAAGTCACTCGTAACAAACCAGATATATTTATCCACAACAAAATTGAAAATAAATGCTGGATTATAGAGGTCGGAGTACCGTGAAATGGAGGCGTCTCAGCCTATGAAAGAGAGAAAGAACTAAAGTATCAAAGACTAAAATACGAACTTAGAAGAATATTGGACATAGACAGCATAGAAATAGTTCCAGTCATTGTGTTAACCACAGGGGTAATAAAGAAAACCTGGAGAAACATCTTGAGAGGCTCCCAGTACAGGTATCTACACTGTAGCTAAGTATGGCGGTTATTAAGAAAAGTTTAAGTATATTGAGAACGATACTAGGGTATCGTTAAGACACCAAGAAAAGGGAAAATGCGGAGGTTATTTTTAGGATTGAGGTTCAATCCCAAATGATTCCGTAAAAAAATGTAGCAGCATATAGTATATACTCTTAAAAAAGGGGGTTTAAAAGAAAAAAAGATATAATTATTTAAATGCTCTCATTGCAATTATGAAAGTAATTGGAAGGGAGATATGAAAAAGCACTTGTTAATACATGAAAATACTCTCCCGGAGATTGTTGACTTCTCCCCCAGAGATTGTTGACCTTTTCGGTGGTGGGAGAGATCTCTGCAAGGCTGGAGCTGCGGAGTGTCTTCTCTGTTACCAAAATTGGAGAGAGGAAGGCCACTTTGGTTGTCTTGTCTCACAGAGCGAACAAACATCAACTGAGAAAACTCATGAAAAGAAAAATAAATTAAAAAAAAACATGCCAGGAAATTGGAAGTCCTGCTTGCCATCCCTTCATTGGGAGAGAGAGAGGTGAGGGTGTACGGAGCTCGGATGAGCGCATCAACCTATCTCGAAAACAGAAATCAAACCAAAAAAGGTTTGAGAGCCACTAAGACCCAAACTCGGCAATTCCCGTTTTATCAGAACACCAATCAAACAGCAAAAAGCATGACCCCTACAATCGTAGAGGTACAACTTACTTATATGAAGTAAAGTTGGAAATATTTTGGCGTGTCACACAGCAGACACAGTACTTTCCCAAATAAAGACGCGAGTAAAAGAGCAAGAGCTATGTTGAGACAAAGAAGCGTCATAGGCAGAGAAAAACTGGAAAAGAACCAGATTCGAGGTTCTTAGGTACAGCCACCAATGTAAGAAATGGTAAAACTGCGATAACAAAAGAACGAAGAGCGCCAGTTGAGGAGGTAGAAGAGTACATATAGACTAATAACGCGCAGATGCATGTAAACATCTGATGAAAATGGATTGGAATCGGGAAATAAATAAATATCTAATGAGTGTTATATTAGATGTTATCCAGAAAGCAAAAAACGGAATTCCTGGAAATATATGTTGAAGAGAAAGTAATTTAGTACCAAGGATTATATGGAATATAGATTAAAACAAAAATATAATCAGATAGACAGGAAAATATGATTAGTCAAAAACAAGCTCCTTACTCATATAAAGAGAAAAATGAGAAGGAAAAAGAAAAGAAGTCCACCAACAAACGAAGATCTAAGAAACATAAAAGAACCAGAATAGAAATAATGGAAAGATCTTCCAGCTGAACACTAGAAACATCAGAAAATACAAGAGAATGAGGAGCATTGGTATAGGGAAATAGGAAAATAAGAGAAGAGAAAAAACAGGTGAACAAAAGCCAGGAAGGTGAAAAAGAGGGAAACGAAGCAATGGAAATATATTTCACTCATAACACCCTGCCTTCGAGAGATATTGAAGACAACGGAGAGGATACAGATATAGTGGATGTAGTTGAACTGTGGATAACTAAAAAATCAGATAATGAACTCATGGAATCAGAAAATGAGAGTGAAGAAAGCAAAAGTGATGAAGGAATGAAAACCTATGAATATTGAACAAAATAACAATGAGGAAAATGGAAGAAATGAAGGAGAGAATGAAGAGACCCAATATGCAAGAGAACAACTTGATGGTATGCTACAGAAAATAGCTCATTACAGAGAGATAGATCTGATAGGGGGAATTGACAAAAGACTTCGAATAAATAAAATAAATAATTACTTTGAGATGAATAAACAGATTTGAATAGTCAACAGAGTCCTACCAAGAATATTACCAATTGATTGTGATATTACAGAACTCTGACTATATTATCATAGCAGATAACATGGGAGTTGGAGTGATGAAGGATAGGAGAGGAACCGGAAAAGAGAGTTTCAAACCCTGGGAATTTAGACTAGAGAAAGAGATAATAAAATTAAGGAAGGAGAAATCAATTGAGATCTGATATAACAATAAGACTAGTACAAAATATATTAAGAAGAGAGTTAAGACAGACAAGAGTTAGACAAGTTAATAAATTAGTTTCTTCGATCACTAGAAGAAAATTAAGTCTTGCAGCAAAAAGTAAAAGGTTAAGAAGATATGATCGAAATGAAAAACAAAAAGAACAAAATCGAATGTTTAAACAAGACCCTGGGAGGGGGGGGGGGGCTGGAAGATTGTACAGAAAACTGAGGAATGATGACAAGTCTTGAACCTAATCCGAAGAGGAGATTGAAAGATTTTGGAAAAACATCTATGAAAATGAAAGACAACATAGCAATGAATTGGATTGGAAGGAAGAAATAATAAATGATCCTCAAATAAATAATATTAATGGAATGAAATTTAAAAAAAATTGAAGAGTTTTTAATTTTGAATAAATTTTGTGAACGGATACAGTTCTATATCCATTTTTATTTTTCCATATATATTTATACCAATAAAGGATGCAACTTTAAAATTTAGACAAAAAAAAAACTATCAAAATTAATGTCTTTGGGTATTTGGGGGGGGAGAAGTTTTAAATTTGGGGGAACTTTTTACCTATTTCGAAAACCGTTGACCATATAAAATTTTTATTTGAACCAGTGTGTTTTTCACAAAAAAAAAAACACTACCAAATTTCAAGAAAATCAGTCCTAGTGGTTAGCTTTTTCATTTTTTTTGTGGGGGGAGGGGGGGTTGATTTGTCCTGGAATGGCCCTATGCAGTCTTTCACATCACAGTGTAACTTTATGGCACGATACACAAATGGCTAAATCCTAGACAATGTATTTATGATCACTTCCCAGTCTTTATTTAAGCTTCTAACTGTCTTCACAAGCAAATCGACGCATTTTGGACAGTTATAACAGTAAAACTGCCCGAGGTGAAAAATTATTTTAAGTGATTACAATTTTCAGTGAATACAGATAAAAAATTATATACAACTATGTCAAAATGAAAAAAAGGTAGTAGTAGCAGCTTGAGTACAAGTTAATGCACTTAGCCGATTAAATTAAGAGAGTAAGCTGAGAAAGAATATAGCATGCTAAAGGATTTACTCGTTTGATTTTCACTTGCAATCCTGAATATTTGGAACATAATTAAAGTTTTAACAGAGACAGTTATTTATTTAGGTAAAACTCGTACCTTTCAAATAATAATTAGAAGAGTATCACGGGTTCTCGTGCAGGTGGGTTCACTTGCCTTGAGCTTGTGGTAGCCTGGCAGTTTTTTGTCTGCCTGGAGGGACGGCATATGCCCTTTGTTGGTGAGGTCCGCTCTCAGAAACAAAAAAAAAAAACATAATAATTAGAAAACTGCATCAGGAAGTAGTCCTTGACCAATATGACTTGGATTTTTAAAAGTTTAAATGTGTCGCTCTTCAGGCAAATCACTTGATCATTGGCATAGCAGACAACAGAACTAGAATCTATAATTAAAAAGTATTTTGATTAAACAACTTGTCTGATAATTTCATTAAAAATTTTACTAATTCTTCATAAGTTCCAAAAGATAACTATGATACTTTTCACTTTCTTTGGCTATCATTCAATGCTATATGGCTTGAAAGAAATAGATCAAATTCTGTAATTCGAAACACTTTAAAAAATTACCATTTTTTACAGAACGAAATACGTCGTCTTCACCAAGGAGCGAAAGTCCTCGCGATACACTTTTTATAACAGCAGCAGTTCTTTCTAATATATTATCCCAATAGTTCACTTCTGTATCCGTCTGTGCTACTAGTTTAGTATTAAATTTACACAGTACTACTACTAGTTTTTAACATGATAACATAATCCCTGTGTTCAGAAGAATTTTCGTGTATGCTGTTTAGTTCAGGATGTCTCCAATCTCTGAAACAAGATTTATTATGTCGTTATTCGCTAACCTTATTAGGAAAAATGAATCGGCGCGTGGAACCATCTTGGAACTTGTTTCAGATTTTGAAAAGCAATAGGACTAAGGACTTATATTTTTCTCGGTTAGATAATCAACTGTCATTGTTTATTCTGTAGTAGAGCATTCTTAAAAGTAGCAGAACATTGTCTAAAAGAAGTAAACATATAGTATGGATTCTAGAGGCCATCACTTGAACAATCTAATGAAGGGGAAAGGATATCGGACAAATGTTCAAATTTTATATACTCATTTTTATGTATTTTTGTTTTCTTAAATTTTTTTAGTGTTATTTTAATCACTGCTGTTATTTATTTCATTATTCTTATAGTCTTCAAATTGGGTTGTATTTGTCCTCACTCGAAACGAGTCGGCAATACATTTCACTATGGAAATGGTTAATCTCTTACCAATTCTATAATTAAATTTATATATCTGTATAAATGTATATATATAATACATATTTTGATTATCCTAAGGATTGTAAAACTCTTCCTTAAGAAGGCGTAAATATCACTATTTTTATTATTATTATTATCCCCCACGTAATCGTAGCCACCTCGTCGTAGTAGGGGCCCAGATACCTTTTTTGAATTGTACCTGCGAAGATTTACGTTATTGCTTTTAGTTTTTTTCCCCCTCTTTTGTTTCGTGGTTGTCTTACTTTCCCTTTTTGTTCTATATTATTATTATTATTATTATTTTACTCCCCCGACCTTCCCATTTTGCTCCTCCAGTTGTCCTCTCACTGTCGTTCATCTCTTTGTGGATTGTGTTGCCATCTCGACCCTTCGAAGCAAGTTTTTCTGAGTGTAACTATCCCTCTTCAAGCATCGCTTCAGCACATCTTATCGATCATCTCATTTTCGTAGTGATGCATTTTTGCCTTCTCTTGGACTGACTCTGTATAACGATCTAACATCTCAGCCTGGTTCTTTCGTTTTGTTAGGGGATTTCCCCTGTCGTTAGTTTGCTAACACCGTCTAGCCGCATTCTTGTGTGCTGTGGGGATCCCTGTACATCCACTCAAAAAAAAAAATATTATTATTTTACTCGTTATTTTTTTAGTTTTCTTATCATTGTTGTTGTTCCTTTTCTCATTATGATTATTATTCTTGTTCTTGATTTTTTCTTTATTTTTTTTGTTATTATTTTGATTATTTTTTATTATTATTAGTATTATAATTTATGTCTCGTCTCTTACTACCGTCATTCACCAGTTTGTCTTCCTTTCTTTAACTGTCTGTATACTATTTATTCCTGGTCTCTCTTTTGAGAGTCTTCCCAATTTCCTCCGTTGTCTCTGTTCCCATCCATCCTTCCCCCGTGGGCAGCCTATTGTTGGGAACCCGAACCTTGCCTAACCACTAAGGAAGTTGTCCCACACTTGGGTGTATAACTATTTCGGGCTTGCGTTTATCGCGTAAGTGCACGGCTAGCATTTTCTCATCTTAGGGGCTGGATACGGAGTTCTCTTTGCCCAGACCGCACCCATAGCCCACCCTACGGGGTGCCGTTTCTAGGAGAGAGGTATTATGCTCTGGGCGTGTAGTGGGCTTGGTTTCGGCGGTTACGCTCCCAGGGTATATTCTAGTTTTTATATTAATCATTGGTGTCATTATATTTGTGTTCATCTATTGTTGTGCAGATGTATTTTTTGGAGTTGTCTTTAATGGGTAAAAATAAAAAATAAAGAAAGACGAAACTCATCATCAGTCGGGCTCCCATCCCGACTGCTTCCAGTCCAGAGTACAAGGGCTTCGATGCCCTTGTTGATGAAATGGTTGGTTTGAGATATTCTCTCACCAACCCATTAGTTCCATTAGACCAGCGGAGGCTGTTATAGCCTCAACGCACAACCCGATGATTCGATTGTCAAATCAGCCTACCCAGGAGACCCCTCGCCTGCTGGGTCTCCCACCTAGAAATCCGTATAAGAAAACCGCCACCACGATCGTGCTCTCGGATTCCCCTCCGGGAATCCCCGGTCTAAACTCCTACCCCCTTTATTTTTATCTGCATTCCACCACGTCACGTCCATTGACTGCGGTAAGCCATCTTTTCCTCAGTGAGGCATTAGAGGCAGTTCTCCGATCAACTGAGGTACAGGCGACACCGATGAGGAGCGGTTCCATCTTGGTTGGTGCCACCTCCGGAAAACAGTTAAATTTTAACTTCTCTATCGTTTCTGGGGAAGGCCCCGATTATCTCCAAACCAGACGATGTCCGCAACAAATCCAAAGGAACAATATACCCTCTGGAGTTTCGTTCGGACACTACGGACGATATATTGGCCCATTTTCAAAAACGATATGTGCCAGTCACCAATATCTACAGGTTTCCTCCTCACAAGGAGATCCCTCTGTGCCTAACCCTAGTCTTTTATTAACGTTCTCTGTGCCTTTCCCTCCATTAAAGGTAAAACTTGGTTTTACCCTGCACTCTATTAGAACTTACGTCCCCTTCTCGACGAGGTGTTTTAAGTATCACAAATTAGAACACCCCTGAAGTATTGTAGATTCTCTCAAATCATCTGTTAGCGTTGTAGGAGTTCTCTCCACTCCGCCTGCAATAACTTTCCTGGTTGTCCAAATTGAAAGGGTCCTAATCCGCCTTCTCCCATCCACTGTCCATTCTTCATCTTGGAGAAGGAAATCCTGCAACAATGCGCTCTTCTTAAGTTGGATCGCCGAGCAAAGGAGAAGTTATCAAATCTTCCTTTTTCTTTTGCTAAGGCTACAACTGTACCATCGGCAGTTCCCTCTAGCATGTGCCGAGTTTGGACACTTCCCGAATATCCCATTCTTTCCATCCACCTGGTGTTCCAGTTTCTGAGACACCTTCTGAAATTGCAATTCCGGTGGTCCGAATAACTGTCCTCTCAACTCTCCTACAATGATCCGTATGGCCACTCGACCTCCATCGCCGAAGAACAATTCTTTATCCCTTGAGGTTCACATTGCGGAGATTCACGCCCTGCCTGTAGTGGACATTTTTCGTACTCTATCCTTTTCACTTCTGGATGTATCTCTTCTATTGTCGTCAACTAACATCCATGTGTGACCTCAGACCCCCATTACACCATCTCGGACGCGTCCAGCTTCTTTTTCCCCAGAGAAGCGTCACGACGTACAGTCTCTTGATCCTGTTCGCCCATCTAAAGGTGGGTCTTTTACAACCAAACGTCCGCATTCTTTTCAATATCGTGCTGCGGACTTCTTGAAAGAAACCGACTCCGTTCAGAGTAAGGAACCTCGCTCGCTCTGCCCACCACCCCTGTGAACGTAAGAAGAATAGCGATTCCACTCATACCTTCTACGCTGCCTTTCAACACTCAGTCCACGACTGACTCGCTTCAGTTATACTCTAGTGAGTCTGAAACCTACTTGGAAACCGGAAACCACTATGGACTCTTCCAGTAACTTTCCAACCGCGGAACGTCCCCGTGTTGACGTTACGATCTCTTCCGGCAACACCTCGGCTGCGGTTATGGGAAAAACTACCCGTCATCGTGGCCGTCCAGAGGTAGGAAGTGGTTCTGCTCCACGAGGCAGTCAACGGAGAGTGGGTACTGATGGAGTTGGGAGGGACGGACCTTCTCTCCCAGACTCTTGTTCAAGTCTATCTCCTGCTGCGGTTCTTGGTCCTGTTCTACGGGATTCCCCCCGAGATTTCCACCCCCGTGCATCAACCTCTTGCAGGGTCTCTGGACTCTCCCGGTCCCAACGATCGTCCATGTTCTTTGTTGGAGTCTACTTCATCGATTTCTACCGACATTCATAGGGGTGCTGCTGAGAGGATGGGGAACTCTCCTCAGTCTACTGAGTTACCGAGCCCCTTTCCAGGTCTTGGAAAACATTCTGACGTTGCTGGTGGTTTAGATCGCATCTTCGGTGAGGGTACTCCTTTGGAAGCCAGAAGCCTCTCCTGTTCCAAACAGGGTGGTCCCCCTCTCTCCCTTCTGCGTGACTTTTTCCTTGTTCCTGGATTCGAGATTCCGATTGATGGGCCGTGGAGTGGCTCTCGGGATCTTCTTG
>JABUQX010007403.1:75000-80077 GCA_015478945.1 Trachelipus rathkii | reverse complement strand
AATTTTAATTCAACCTTTTCGAATATCTTTCTATCTCTTCATGGCAACGAAAATGAAGCATTTAACATATAAATAGTAGGCAACGCTGTTTTCACTTTAATATATATGATATATTATCAAACCATCCTGCAATTTTATTACTAACTCTCTCAGTCGCTTAAGTATAAAATCTGTCCATGATTTGCTCTAACACTACCTAAAAAAGGTCTTCGTAGTCCTTTCTATATAATTAGACCAATCCCTAGAAATTATGAAGAAAATAATAGTCGATAAAATGTTATTGTGTAATTGGATTAAATAGTTTAATGATGACGGACAACCAAACGATGACAAAGAAACGACAATGAAGAGAATATAAAGGAAATTTAATTGAAAAAGACAAATTTAAAGATATTTCCTCGACTCACTCTGACTCCTCAAGCCTCAACAAAAACTCGGTATGGTGTAAAGTAAAATTTTTACTAAAATTAACTTAAAGGGTAAAATAGTGGGATTTGTGATATAAGAAATTTGTGACTTCAAACAAACTTGAGCCATAATTATAATAATAATAATAATAATAATAATAATAATAATAATAATAATAATAATAATAATAATAAAATAATAAATAATAATAATAATAATAATAATAATAATAATAATAATAATAATAATAATAATAATAATAATAAAATAATAATAAAACAAAAAGGTGATAAATCAGATATTATTTAACTGCAATACTTTGAAATTTCCAGGAAGATAACAGACAAACAAAAAAAATAAACAAAAAAGGATAAATAATAAAGAAAACAATAACAAAGATAATAAATAACAAAAGCAACCGCGAAACAGATTGAGAAAATGGCGCTTATAAAATGCTAAATAAAACCTTCCAAACGACGATAATAATAATAATAAGAATAATAATACAGATAATTAAAACCGGTGACCTTGGAGTGGAGCTTTGTGAAGCTCAAAATGTCTCAGTTGTTGATCTCTTTCTTGAACCACTTTCAGTTTCCACTCGAGGCAGATCTAAATCATGCCACTTAAATATAAACACACACAAACACACCTACACCCAAACACACACAGTCTCTCTCTCTCTCTCTCTCTCTCTCTCTCTCTCTCTCTCTCTCTGCTCCTCTTCGTCGCTCGCTCTCCTCCTACTCTTCTCATCTCTCTCTCTCTCTCTCTCTCTCTTCTCTCTCTTCTGGTCACTCCCATTCTCTTCTCTGCCTTCTCTCTTCTCCCAGTCTCATGTCTGCAATTCCGTCACAATGGCGCTGAAGCATTCAGCTTTGATATTTCTGACCAGGATTTTGACACAGCGCTTTCTAAGATCTCCAAGCTCTTATTTTAACTTCATTTAACGTGCTTTGAAATCGTCCATCTTTCTTTATTTTTCGTATTTTCGGTCCCCACAAAAAATGTCCTCTTTAATTTTAGTTTCATTAAGTCTCGGAAATTTTTATTTCAGATTCAAAAATCCTCACGCCCAATTGCTTTAACTAATTTTTTAATTCAATTTATTATTATTTCTTTTTTTTTGTTATAGGTCATTGTGCCCCCATATGCTTGTCACACCGGAAACTTAAAACTTAGCGAACAAAAACGTGGGTATTGAACTCCCATAGGCCCACTCTCCGCCTTTACCGCCTCCACATAACAATTTGTAAGGAGTGTACCCTCGTTATAATATATACTGATATAGTAATATACTATATATATATATCATAATATATACTATTATATATTATTATATATTAATAGCTATAGTATAGAATATAATAAATTAAATTATATATATAGTATATATATATATAAATATAATAATATATATATATGACTGCAATTATTGAAACCATTCAATTGTATTTTCATTATTGAAAGGGCAAATTGAAATTCTTGAGCTTGATGGTTTTCTCTATCTATTTTTGTTAAGGTTATTATTATATATTTTAGTCTTATTATTATTAATATTATTAATATGTATTATTTATTGTCAATTAATTTTTTTTTTTTTTTTTTTTTTTTTTTTATATATATTATTATTATTTATTGAATTATTATTATTATTTATTATTATATTGATTATTATTATTTAGTATTATTATTATCTATTATTATTATTATTATTTATTTATTATTTATTTACTCGACGGTGGGTGGCGTGCCAGATTGCGTGATGGTGGAGGGTGTTGGGTTTTTGTTTATAGGTGTCGGTGGCGAAGAAGAGCTGGAGTCTTAGCAATTTAAGGATGTATGTAATCCTCTAATATATAAGGATGATATATGATTATATAATATATATATACTATATATATATATATATATAGGTAGTAGTATATAAGTAATTAATATCAATATAATATTATATATATATATATATATATATATAGTATATATATAATTATTATAAAGACATAATATTGTGGTGGTGGTTGTTGTTGTTGGTTGTGAGTGTGTGTGTGTGTGGTTGTGTGTGTGTGTGTGTGTGTGTGTGTGTGTGTGTGTGTGTCGTGTGTGTGTGTTGTGTGTGTGTGTGTGTGGTGTGTGTGTGTGTTCGAGTTTCTGCCATATTTCTCATTTACCATGAGAAGTATATTAAAAATTTAATTTAAAATAAAAATAAAACAAACTAAAGATTACGTGAAGTAATTAATAATCGAACAAATATTTGAAATATAAACAATAATTTTCTTTTCAATTTTTTTGTTTTTGTTTTTGTTTGTTTCGCTTGTATTACAAAGTCCATTTAACAGATCTGAATCAGAAGATTTGAGAAAGAAGGATCTAAAGAATGGTATGGAAAGATTCTTAGCAGCCCTGTTCCTACAGTTTTCTACTGCTCTCTACAGTTCTTAGTTATCTAAGCGCTCTTCAGTTTCGTGGGTCAGAAAGATATAACACAAATCTCTTCTTTTTTTGTCTTATTTGCCTACAGAATCAAGGGTGTCTTATAGCCCGTAGCCCGTAAACGTAACAAAGATCTTTTATTTATTAGTTTCATTTGCCTGCGGACTAAAGAGCGGCCCGTAGCCCTTGACTTATAATTAGAGATGAGAATGCATGTTTCATTCTCGTTTAATAAGAAAGGGTTTTTATACTCGTTTAATTAAAGACATTCTCATTTAATAAAAGTAAAATTACGAAAGAAATTTTCAGCAGCGATTAAATACCATAAAAATAAAATAATAAAATAATAAATATCCAATAAAATAATCCCTTCAATAATGGAATTTTATGGTTTTACCTTCCTGAGTTACGCTCTTATTTCTTCACACGGATTATATTTTATATATTCTAGTGTGTTCGTGTTTGTGTGCGTGTGTGTGCGTGTATGTGTGTATGTGTGTATGTGTGTGTATGCGTGTGTACGCGTTCATGTTTGTCACTAGCTTGTATAGCTAAGAACCGTCCCTGAGGATTTACAATGTTCAATAAGGAAACTTTTACTGGGACAACACAAAAAAAAATTTGTGCAGTTCATGTTGTACACTCAAGCAATTACACAAAAAGTCACAAGAAATTACCCCTCAATTACTTCCGAAAATGGGATAATCGTTTTTCCACTTGGCACTCAGGATAATTCCACATGGCACTCAGGATGAAGCTGACCTCCTTTTTTTTCCTTTCTCTCAAAATAAATTAAGGAAATAAATATTTGCTAAATAAACAATCACACCTGCGAGCGCGCGAGCGCGCTAGACTACACACACACACACACACGTATATGTATATATATATATATATATATATATATATATATATATGTAATATATATATATATAATAATAATATATATATGCTATATAACTATATATATATATATATATATATATATCAGGGGCATTTACACATAGGGTAGGCAGGGTAGGTAGCTCCTACCCAATGTTTTTAATCTTTTAATAAAATAATTTAAATGGTAAAAGTTAAATAAATTATTTCAATTTTATTGAAAATTGAAAAAAAACTGATTTATAAACTAAATTTAAAGAAAAGAAACTACTTTAGTAATTACAATTATAATAATTAAATTCGTTTGGAAATTTTCCTTTCATACTCTGATGTTTAGAGTAAAATTCTAAGCTATGGGCTGAAAAAGATATTAATATTTCATATAAAATATATAGGACCAGGACAGGCGTCATACCTTGCTGCAGAGCGAAAAAAATACACATTTGGGTACAGGAAACTTTCGTTCACTCCAGTGAAATCGTACGAATAAATTTGAAAAAGAGAATTTTGGAATCTATATATATATATACTCTCTCTCTATATATATATATGTATATATATATATATATATATATATATATATATATATATATATATATATATATATATATATGTATATATATATATATATATATATTTATATATATATATATATATATATATATATATATATATATATATATATATATATATATATATATATATATATATATATATATATATATATATATATACTATATATACTGATAAGTTTCTCTTACGTGTCAAAAGCATGGCAACAGCAGTTTTTATTAGAAATCCTTGCATTTTGTAAAGTGTTTGGTTATTAAATAATAATTTCTTTATTACATTATAATGATATTTATTTTTCATATGATTAAAATAGTGCATAATGGAAGTAAGTGTAGATTTTATATTGAAAAATAGCTTTAAAAGCTTTTCTAAGGAACAACAACTTAATTTTAAAAAATTTGTAAAGGCCTACATTTCTTAATTTACAAATAATAGCGAAGGGGAATAATGTTCTCAACAATATATATATATATATATATATATATATATATATATATATATATATATATTTTTATATATATATATATATATATATCTATATAACTCTAGAATTATAACCATTACTTTTTCATAACGATATATATATATATATATATATATATATATATATATATATATATATATATATATATATATATATATATATATATATATATATATATATATATATATATATATATATATATATATACATATATATATATATATATATATATCAAAGGAGGGTATAAATTTAGGAACATAAATGATGCTCTAAAATGGTACATACTCGCCGGCC
>JABUQX010007403.1:52500-60000 GCA_015478945.1 Trachelipus rathkii | reverse complement strand
CTCGGGAAAGGGAAATGGAAAACTGCAGATGGGAGAACTGTATAAAAAAAGTCACTGAACTATTAGAGAGAGATAATTTATAAGAAAAAAAAACGGCTAAATTTTGGCTCAGTGAATTACCTATGGATGTGAATTCATATATATAATGTATATATAATATTATACATATATATTTATATATATTATATTATATATAACATTATATATTATATATATAATACTAATATTATATATATAATATATATATATATATCATATATAATAATATAATGATATATATATATATATATATATATATATATATATATATATAGATATAATAATATATTTATATATTATAATAATTATATATAACTACCATATTAAAATAAAATAAATAATTATACATAATTAATCATAACTTAAAATTCATGAAATGTAGTTTGCATTACGTGAAAAAAATCAACAAAATACATTGCGATGGTTTGTGAAGTAAGAAAAAGAACAAATCTGCAAAAACATTAAAATCACAAAACTGAGAATGAATACTGTTTATATGGCTGGATGATCAGCGAACGTTAATAAATGTAAATTCGTATTTATATTATTTTGTATAATAGAGCGGACAACCAACCCTATAGATGCCGTTAGAGATGAACAAAAGGAATAAACGTTATTAGGGAATTTCCGTAAACACCATCATACAAGAAGATCGCACAGTAGGAAAATAAAGAGAACAGTTTTTTGTGTCCTGAAGACTTAAAGACTTCGTTATAACATCGTAGATATACTGTGGTTATAATTTGTAGGTTAGCACAAAGTTTCATTAGCCAGCAATTAACTTAAGAATGAGTTGAAAAATATGTAAAAATCAAAGATGTCAAAAAGCATCTTTGGTAAAGATACGCAAAGATGCACAATATTATACTTATTGCTATTTAGAAACTAACTCATTTCTTGATTAGTGGTTTCGGTATAAAATAAAATAATAAAAAGCATGATTAACATACTGTGTGGAAACCTTAATAAATTGTTTAGACTGGGGCAATTTTGATAATTATGATAGAAACTATTTAGAAATATGGGAGAAATTTAAGTAAATTTTAGAGAATATTCAATCATAGTATTCGTTAGCCTCATAAACGTGATAGCTCTCTCAGGGAAAAAGCCGTCAATAGGGGAAAATATACAATAAAGGACGAGCCAGATATTCCGCGTGAGAGGGAATGCAATCTCTGTACCTCAATCAGATAACATATTAGCAATGTAGTGGACTGATCGTCTAGCGAGACTTTTAGATGTTATAAAAAATGTTGAAATTTTTTGTTGCTCACTTTAACTTACTTAAGAAAAGGAAGATGAGAATGGTATATAACAAAATGCATTAACACTGTATAAACACAAACATTTAGGACACCATCTATCGATCGATCTATTCTATCTACTCTATCTTCTATCTATTCTATCTATCTATCTATTCTATCTATCTTTATCTATCTAATCTAAATCTATCTATCTATCTAATCATCTATCTATCTATCTATTCTATCTATTTATCTATCTATCTATCTATCTATCTATCTATCTATCTATCTTATCGTATCTATCTATCTATCTATCTTTATCTATCTATGTCTACCTTTAGATCGTACCTACCCTATCTTATGCCCCTATTCTAATCCCTATAACTAAAAACCCCGTCTTAGCTATGCATCATTGTTTATCTTATCTATTCTCTATTTATACTAGTCTGTTATCTATCTATCTATCTACTCTATCTATCTATCGCTTTACCTGCGTAGAAGGAAAATAGTAATGAAGGACAAGTAAAATATAGTAACAATATTAATCTCTAACTTTAACACATAGTAAACCAAACTGATATTTCTACATTCTTGTCTAGGAATTTCAAAACATAACCCACAAAAAGACTAAAATAAAAAAACATAGCTCCAGATCCGCTCAATGTTCCCCTTTGGCCCCGATTGACGTTTTGCTCTACTCAGAAGCTCGATTCTTAAGGTAATTCATCTTGATTTCCGAGTTCTTAAGACGCTGAGTAAAGTAAAGCTTATTTCAAAGATGAAAAATTGAGGAGTGTCGTTCATGAACACAATGATTTGCTTCGCCAGAACATAAAAATTAATATATTCGAATAACAACTTTTAAGATATAAAAGATAACATTCTAGTAGACTTTCAAAATTAAATAATAAAATAATTACATACATAAAATATATAAATAATGTTATTAATAATACATAATTAATTTACATAATATTATAATAATAATTTCAAGGATAATAAAAATAATAATGAATAATACTATCAATAATAATAATCCAATAATAAAATAATAAATAGCAAAAATAATATAAATAATATAAAATATATTAAATAGAATAATCAATAATATAATAATAATAAGATAATAAATAATGGAATAATAATAAAATAAATAAGTAAATATAATAATAATAATACATAAAATTAAAAAATTAATAATCTAATAATAATAATACATACAATTAAATAAGTTAATAATTATTCTAATTAATAATAAATTAATAAATTAGTTTTGTCACAAAATATAAAATATTCCAACAACCGTCAAAAGAAAAAAATTGATATATATATATATACTATATATATATATAATATATAGATAATGATATATATATATTATTATTACGTGCTAATAATATATATTAATAATATAGTAATATATAATATATATATATATCTATATAGGGTGTATATATATAATGTTATTTACTCTTATATATATATCAGTAGTATTATTACCGTTACCCCTAATATATGATATTTGTTCACGCATTATTTACCATATATATAATATATATTACTACTATCCTATCTCACTGATATATATATATATATAATAGTATATATATAGGTTATAATAATATATATAAAATAATACTATATAGATTTGAGCCAAAAATAACTTTATAATATTACTCACCCTACTATTTGATAAAATAATAGTATATATATCACGATTAGAGTATTGTGGGGCCAAGTGTTTGAGGCCAAGAAATGTAGTGGTTCGTGTTGTCTAGTTTGCGCAACCACATCGCTAACTAATTACAGCAAACCGTAAGGTCAAAATAATTTAAAAATAAAGAAGGTACGAAATTAAATCAGAGTAGTCGATAAAAAGACACACCTCTCAATAATTAATAATAATAATAATAGATAATAATTAAAATAATAATAATTAATAATAAGAGATAATTAATAAGAATAATAATATGATGATAACTATAATAATAATTTAATGAATAATTAAAAAAATAATAATAATAAAATAATTAATAAATAAATAATAAATTAATAATAATTAATAATAATAATAAAATAATTAATATAATTAATAATATTAATAATATTAATAAAGAATAATAATTAATAATAATAATTAATAATAATTGAAAGGTAATAATAATAATAATAATAATAATAATTAGATAATAATAATAATAAATAATAATAATAACGAATTCTAGAGCTATAATGAATAATGAATAAATAAATGAAGTTAATTAATTAATAATAATAATAACTTAACTGTAGAATATTTAATTAACTAATACTTCAATAATTAATAATAATAATATAATAATAATAATAATAATATAATAATAAGACTAATAATATAATAATAATAATAATAATTAATAATAATAATAATTAATAATCAAAAATAAATAATTAATAATAATGCAAAAATAATAAATAATAATTAATAATAATAATAGATAATTAATAATAATAATAATAATAAAATATAAATAATTAATAATAATAATTACGATAATAATAATAATAATGAATAGTAATACATAATAAAATAATAATAATAATAATAATTAATAGCAAAAATAATAATATAATAATAATAATAATAATAATAATAATAATAATAATAATAATAATAATAATAATAATAATAATAATAATAATAATAATAATAATAATAATGAATAAATAGTAATATACATAGTGCATACATATATACACACATCCATGAAGTGGTATATAATTATGTTCAGGATGCCCCTAAGCTTAACTGTATTACTGAGCATTCCTTAGGAAGAGAGTTATTAAGGAAAAATGAAATCCATCATATTTATATTATATTATTAATATTATAATAGTATTTATATATATTATAATATATTATATATATATATATATATAAATAATATATATAATATTATATATATATAATATATATATATATATATATCATAAGCAAGTTTATTCTATCTATTCTTTGCTAATCTAAAAGTTGAAAAACAATTCGGTCCCTTCAAAAGCAATAGGAGCGCCAAGGCGTTTAACTGAACATTGTCAAAAGTTTAATGTGCACAATTATCCTGAAAAGTTTCTGTGAAATATTTTAAAAAGATCTCTTCGTCTCATATTTAAAACAGTTTTACGATCTTTTATTTCAAGGATATTAATCTATTTCGACTAATTCAAAAGGGTCCAATAAACATGATTCTTTATTTCCAAGTTTCATAAAGAGGTCTAAAGGACACTATGTTCTTTTGTGGCATATTGTGTTTGAATGCCAATAAGGCAATTTGCAAGAGGTGCGTTCTTGACCTGGTTACGATGTCATACGTTGTTCACTCGCTTTATCCATGAATTCCACGATGATATATAAATTGTCTGTTCCCTATCTGAATCCAATTTTCGGGTACATAGCCACTCCCCAAAAAAATATCTTTGAACTCGTGGTTGTTTTCCCATAAAGGTTAAGAACTGTAGTGGAATCATTAGAACCGCTTCTGTTCAGTTTGCTTGTTTACTCTTTTATGCGTCTTTCTTAACTAGTTTCTTAGGTACGGAAACGTAAGAGTGGGTCGGCAAGGAGAACCAGGGATGGTGTTGAACGCTTATGAATAAGAGTCTTCCAGCTTTAATCTTTCCCATGAATATCATTTCCTTCTTCACTTCGGAGTCTGAAATTGCTAATACAAGTATCAAATATCGCAATCTGTTCACTGTTTTTTCTTACCCTTCGTTTCTGGTTATAAGGCTCGTTGAGTCCAAAAATGGACTTAGTTCATCAATTGATATTGTATTATATTCCTGCTTCTCTTTAATGATCTTCTTTTTTTACAAATTGTTATAAGTATTCTATCACAATTATTATTTCTATTCATTATTTTATATTAATGAATCAAATATTTGTTTTTTAAAAATATTTCTATTTATTCATTTATACTGTATTATTGATTACTTCCCCAATAATCTATTTTATTGATTTATGTTAGTTATTGTATTATCTTATTATATGATATTACTTAAATTTATTTATTGGAGTCACGTAAAGCCAGTGAAGCCACTCCCCAACAGTCCGACCCCACTCAGTAAGTACAGTTATTTGAGTAGTGGGAGTCCAAGTACAGTGAAAGTAGTTTAGTTGAGTTTAATGTCAGATAGATAAGTTTCATATAGTATGTAGTTCAAGACTTGTAAGTAGAATCAGGTTTTGTCTTCCTCACTAGTTTCAGTTATCAGAAACGATCACTTTCCATTACGTCACTGATGGGTCTCCAATTATCTCATTCATTTCTCCTCTGTATTATTAATTAGTTATCATTAGTTACTCCTTTTCTAATATTATCCCTATTTAATGTTCAATCTTTATTTGTTGAATAATATTATTATTATATTTCGAACAATTGATTTGAATGTATATTTAATTCACTCTCGATCTCAAAATGTTTGTATTTTATGATTATTATTTATTATATATAATATTATTTATATTATATATTATGTACAATTATAATTAATATATTTCCTCAATTTTTTCAAGTAGTATAGATATGATTCAGGTTAGATGAGTGATTGAAGTATATGTATAGTGTTATGAAGAATAATTAATATTAATTGATAGGAAACTTATGTATATTATTATCTTGACCTCAACTGTATCGTGTAAAACCCACATTTCAAAATGCAGATTATGAGATATTGTTTGAATAAAAGAATTGAGCGATTAATTATTGAGTGTGATAGTATTTCTACTATTGTCAAGATATACATAATTAATCCATATATTATATAAATCTCACCTAAAATAGGTCTATATTAGCCAACTAATTTATCAATGTTGTATAAATTGGTATAGGTGTTGGACATAACTAATATTGGGACGTCCCCTTTAAATAAGTATTCTGATAAATTATAAGAGTAAAGTGGATAATTGCGCATAATATTGTGAAACTGTATATATTGATAGTGAAGCTTTATAGTTTTCTGAAATTATTTCACAACTTTAAAGCTAATTATATAATATACAGCCTTTTTAAATATATGTCTAGCTTCCTAATTAGTTGAGTGAGTATATATATTTGGATTATGGCATGGTTGGTTTAATTTGGCCTTAGTGATGATGAGCCCTATATTATTATCTATGAAATTTATTTTTCCAATTTTAAATATGTGGTTTGATTTCTCGTTATTTTTTTTTTAAATTTTAAGTTAAAAATAAAGTAGGTAGTAATACATGGTCACCTTCCACACTACAACCATGCCAAATTAAATCGCGGGTGGTATCTATTATATTATATAATTAAATTAGCCGATAAAGGTAAAAAATTTTGAAATAAGTTATTGTGGTATGCAGATTATAATGATGAGCATTTAATTGTTCCTATTAGGCAATATAACAATGTCTATTAACAGAGACTTAAATTAATATTAAAATATTTGTTTACAATTTTTTTACTTATTGTAAGATGGATTTCAATAAAGGAGTTTTCATATTTTTATATTTTAAATCAACAGGGAAGTCGTATTAGGCTAATCTAGCTAAGTTACGTTAGTTTACCTTACTTCAAGTTAGGTTAAGTTAAGTTGAGTTTCCTTTAGTGCCGATTAATAGGTTAGGTTAGGTTAGGAATTATAGTAATTTTCGTTACGTTACTTTTGTAAGTTATATTTTCTTACGTAAGAACTATGTGCACATAAAAATATCGTATTCAGTAAGTCCTTATTAGTCCAATAAATCAATCCTTGCAACTTATATAAGCCATTCAGAATCAATCCAAATCAAGAAAAATCTGACTGACGGAGATTCGGCGAAGTTTCTCCCGTAAAATATGTAGGGGGGAGTGGCATAGATAAGGGGAAAGAAGGCTCAAATACCCAAGGAAAACTGTCTAACCCGTTTGAAGTACAGGACTCAACAACAAGGTTATTATTATTATTATTTTATTAACTACTGGACCAAACCACCACCCAAGGCTTATTATTATGGTATTGCCAAGATCTTTCCAAGTTTATTTATTGAACATTTGAATTACAATTATAGATTTCAAAGAACATCATTAATCATTTATCCTATTATATTATTATAATTGTCCATTATTCATTATAGTTAATTAATTATTTATATAAATTATTATTATTATTATTTATTTAATTATTATTATTTAATTATATATTATTTATATATATTATTATTATTATTATTATT
>JABUQX010007403.1:12500-17500 GCA_015478945.1 Trachelipus rathkii | reverse complement strand
TTTATATGGAATAATATGCAAGGGCTCATGCAAATAAGTCAGTTGAATGTGAACAAGAGGATGCTGAGTATATCTGAACGGAAATGAAGGAAGCCTTTGTTAGTAGTGCAGGTGAAGTATGTGGGTATGCTAAAGTAGGAAGCAAGAATGTCAATAATGAATGGTGGAATGAAGAGGTGATGCAAGCGGTAAAAAGTAAAAAAGAGGCGTGGTTGAATGTACTAAATGCTAATGATGAAGTTTCGAAGGAAATGTGTTTGGGGATATGCGGAAAAGAAAAGTGGAAGACTAAAAGTTGTATACGTAGGAGCAAAAAGATTGTAAATAAACAGCTTGGAAGGAGGATGAATGAGAACATACAAGGAAATAGGAGGAAGTAGGAAAGGTTAAGGAAGAGAGTATAGAGAATCTTCATAGAATAATGAATAGGGATGGTGCTCTCTTGATCGATGAGAATTATGGGAGGAGAGTGTGGGGGAGCATTTCGAAAATCTGCATACATTGGCACTGAGGTGATAGTAAATGTGTGTATGTTTGACAGTGTTAAGAAGAAGTAGATATTTTGGGGAAGAGGTCATAGGTAGAGTGAGAAAGTTAAAGAATGCTAAATCTGCAGGTACATTTGGAATTAATGGTGAAATGGTAAAGAATGGAGTTGACTAGATATGGAAGTTGTGTAGCAAAGCGTTCTTGTAGGGTGTAGTTCAGTAGTACTGAAAGAGAGCAGTGATATACCCTTGTATAAGGGTAAGGGTAATAAGGGGAACAGTCGAAATTACAGGGGAATTAGATAATTGAGTGTTGTATTGAATATTTATGCTGGTATTCTGCTTGAAAGAGTACGTCGAGTGACTGAGCTAAACCTTAACACCGGTAACAACATACCCTCATTCAAAAACCTAGCGCACTCAACACTTAGTCCCCTTGCATACACTAAGGATTTAATTGTACCAGTCACCTTCTTACCACTCACAACTTTCCAACTACACTCAGCATCATCCGTTCTCTTTTCATTCAACATATTTTCTAAATATTTAAGCTCAGATACTTGTTCCAGCTGCCAATCATCACACGATTTCACAATGCAGACTCTCTTCATTTACCACCATCACCTTTCTCTCATCCAGATTTACTTCCAAATTCCTCCTTTTACACACCCTGACAAACATCTCCATTAATTCCCTCGAACTTTCTTCTGACTTACCACACAAAACCAAATCATCTTCATACAATAAACAAGGCACTATTCACTTCTCTTTTCTACTCACACCACTATCCCACACATCCCACCAACCACTCCATTACTATAACACCCTCCCCTACCTTAAATTTTTTCATCACCTCATCCAGATACAAATTAAATAGTCAAGAAGACATAACACATCACTGCCTCACTCCACTATTAATATTAACCATTCAGTCTCCCATCAAATTATTCGTATACACGCTTCACTTTCAACATACATAATTAACACCTGTCACAGAGCTTCCCTATTAATCCTGTCATAATCCTGTTGCAAGTCCATGAAACCTATATACAGTTTGTTCTTCAATCTCATTTTCTCACTCCTTTGCTTCAATGCAAAAATTTAATCTACACATCCTCTACGACTTCAAAATGCGCTTTATTCTTCACCAATCAGTCCAGTGAAACTATGGTGCGGAATAAGAGGTATAGATAGATCTAAGATGGATAATCTTAGGGTCATGATAGGTGTTAGAAGAATTGATAAAATGAAGAATGAACGTATTAGGGCGTTGTGTGGTTTGACGAAAGGAGTAAATCAGGGAATAAATGATAGTGCATTAAAAGTGTATTGGTCATGTGGAAGGATGGATGATAGTCGATTGGTTAAGCAGTTGCATTGATGTCAGTATGCTGGGAAGCAACCGGTTGGGAGATTTAAGAAAATGTGGATTGAGTCAGTATAAGAATATTTGAAGGAAAGGAATGTGAATTTAGTAGTACATAGTACTAGTACTAGAATAGTACATAATAGGAGTGAATGACTTGGTTTTGTGAAGGGGGGTCATGGTTATTGGATCTGGCCTAAGGGATTAACCCTGACACTGAGAAGATATCACAGTAGGGGTCTTTAGCTGTTTCTAAAGCTCTAGGGTGGATTTTGGCTGTGACAGACTCGAACTTAAGGGTATGAGAGTAGGGTATGGAGGACCTTTTCTATGTTCTTCTAATTAACTATTTTGTTTTCGGTGCATGATTTCGCACACCATCCCCAATCTGAGGGTAGTCATTGGGTTTTAATAATAATAATAATATATATATATATAATATATATATATATAATTATATAATACTATATATATATATATAATATATATATATATAATATTTATAATGTATATAATTATCAGGCCGCGGCTTTACGGGGAAGCACAGAAGGCCGGCTCCTCTAAAAAAAAAATACCAGGCAACTAATGTATAAATTTCAAATTATGTATTTTACTACTACTTAAAAATAATTTAAAATTTAATACAAGAACGCCTAATTTTAACATAAGCAATCATTTAAATTCTCTTGCGAAAGCATTATTATTTTCGTAAGGATATTGACTGGCGGAATTTTCGATTTGTGCCTCAAGAAAGCATAATGTATAATGCCTTTTCAAACACTGGTTGTTCATGGCAACGTAAAAGAAACCTTATTCTTAATTTTTCGATTTTGGAGGATTTTTCAACAAAGCCTCCTCTCGAACACGTCATAAAATAACTCCCAAATTTGACAACTCTACTCATAAGTAGAGTTTCCCCTTTGCAATAAATATATGAAACAAAATAAAGAAAACTATTTTTTTTTAAACGGTTTAGAAGGAAAAACTTATTTAATACATATATATTTTATCTATAGATGATAATATATATATATTATATATATATATATTTATATATATATATATATATATATATATATATAATATATATATATATATATATATATATAATTTATTTTATTTTAGAGAGAAGAGAGAAGAGAGAGAGAGAAGAGAGAGAGAGAGCAACAGAGAGAAGACGAGAGAGAGAGAGAGAGAGAGACGAAAGAGAGAGCAGAGAGAGAGATGCGAGAGCAGAAGGAAGAGAGAGCAGAGATGAGGAGAGAGAGAGAGAGAGAGAGAGAGTTATACTAAAATTTACTATATTGAGACCGGATTGCCAAGGTGTAAGAAGCGAAGGAAAAAGTCCCAGATTGGGGACTCATGCGGGGGCAACGCTAAGTTCGAGCACGTAAAGATTTTAAGTGTGATTAGAGGCTGTATTTTGGATCACCCTGTCAATCAGTCTAGGTTTAACTCTAAACTGCAAGGTAGATAGCCATCCTCCCTCATGATGAAACTGTGTTGTCAATAACATTAAGAATGCATACGTGGTTTTGGGATATGCTGAATTATGAAAACTACGATGAATTAATAAGCAAGAGAATAAAAGGAAACAAAATCTAAGGAGGAAGAAAAGTCCCCGTGACGAAACGCAAAGGAACATAAATTAATAAACTTTATTTGTTATTAGAAATTTTAAATTTTTAAAAGAAAACTAAGTTTTCAAACTGTTATTTTTAATAGGGATTGGGCCTAGAGACTAGGCAACTTAAACAGTAAATCTACTCAGGGATATTTCCCAGGTTGGTTACGGAAAAAGATGAAATTAGTGCGGGGGTTGGTGGGGGTCCTTGGGTGTATCGGTGTGGGGTGGTGTTGCGTGTTGTGGGTCGTCATGGGTGTTGTTCGACGTGTTTGATGATGTAGTGCGAAGTGTTCGTGTTGGTGGTGGAGGTAGCAGAGCGTTCGTGTGTCTAGGGCTCATTTGGTTGGGTTGGGTGTGCGTTTGTGTGATTGATAATGGTGCTGTGTTGCATGTGTTTGTGGTCGGGGGCTTGTGGTGGTGGTTGGTGTTGTGGTCGTGGTGTTGTGGTGTTGGTTGTTGGGTTCTTTGTGTAGTTTCGGGGTGTGTAAGTGCTTGTTGTGGTTGTTTGTGGTTGTGTGGTTCGGTTGCTTTTTGTTGTCTGTGTCTGCTTTGGATGTGTTTTGTGATGTCTGTTCGGGGTATGAGTACGTGGTGTTTCGTTGTGCTGTAGTTGTTGTGGTTTGTGGTAGCGGCAGTGCTTGGTGGTGTGGGGGGTCGTTAGCCGTGTGATGTTTTGCGTTTTCTCTTTAATTGTCCGGGCCTTTATAAGTTGTTATGTGACTAGTGAGATATCACACTTTTATTCGGGTGTTGATTAATGGGTTGTGTGAAGGTGGTGGTTAGATGTCTGTTGTGATGGTGTTGTTGTTTTTTGGTCGGATTTGGGTGTGGTGTGGTTTTTGTGGATGGGTGTAGTGGTCGAGGTGCCTGGTTGCTTGTGTGTGGTGTGTGGGTTGTTTGAGTCGGTGGTGGCGTCGATGGTGTTGTGTGGTGGAGGAGTACTCGGTATGATTGTTCTGGTTCGTCGGTTGTGCTTGAGATTTGTGGTTGTTCGTTGGGCTTGGTTATGGTTGATTTGCGGGTTTTACAGTTGTAGGTGGTGGTGTTTTTGTGGAGTGTTGTTTGCTGCCGGTCGTTTTGTGGTGGTGTTGTTGTGGGATTGTGTGTAGCTCTTGGGGTGTGTTGCGTGGTATTTGGTTTGTTTTTTTGGTCCTCGAAATTTTTAATTGGAACTTTTTCTTAAATGGTGAATTTATTTGAATATTTACTATTATCAGTGCTCCGAAGATTAAACAGGTTATGTGCTTTATTTTGACGTTTAATTTCCTCGTTGCTAAACTATTTATCCTTAGGTCTCACGAACATTACCAGTGAATTAAGTGGAAGTGAGAATTACCAAGTGATAAGGATTTGTGCATTTTATAAGGAATAATAATTGTAACACTTTCAATCTTATTAATAATTGTTAGGCTAAATTAGATTAGGGTACGATATTTTAATATCGATATATTAGGGTATAATTATAAAGGTTTAAATATAAAGTAAATGTGTTGTTAAGAAATAATATTTGTGAAATATA
>JABUQX010007403.1:0-2500 GCA_015478945.1 Trachelipus rathkii | reverse complement strand
AGAGAGAGAGAGAGAGAGAGAGATGAAGAAGAAGAGAGAGAGAGAGAGAGAGATGGAAGTGAAAGTAAAATTTTTATTAGAAGAGACATATTTATTCGAACAAAAAGAATGGTATTTATGATAAATAAATGATGACACCGGAAACCTTTTACATACACACAAATCTACACACACACACACACACATACATACATGCATATATATATATATATATATATATATATATATATATATATATATATATATATATATATATATATATATATATATATATATATAAATATCAAGTTTTAAATTAGCATATAAATAAATGATAACATTAGCAATAATAATAATAATAATAATAATATAATAATCGTAATATAATCCTCAATGTTTTAAGTAGCATATAATAAATGATAATAATAGATAATAATAATAATAATAATAATAATAATAATAATAATAATAATAATAATAATAATAATAATAATAATAATAATAATAATAATAATAATAATAATAATAATAATAATAATAATAATAATAATAATAATAATAATAATAATAATAATAATAATAATAATAATAATAGCAATATGTACAAGACGAAAGCAGAATTTTTAATCTTTAAGTTGCCGAAATAACACTCATTATTATTAGGAATTTACAATATGAGAAGACTTAATAACATACGGAACTACCAAAGGATATGATCAGAAAACGAATCTGAGCCCTGTAACGAGCATAATAATGTTTTCCGTCATGTAACCCCTGCAACCTGAATTGTGATATTTTCCATGCTTTCCAAGCCTTGTAACTAGCGTACTAAATACTAATATTTTTCACCTTACAAGCCCTCTAACGAGCGTACTAGTATTTTCCATCTAGCAAGCTCTGCAACAAGCATATTATTTTCCCTCTTCCATGCCCTGCAACGAGTATAATTATATTTTTCACAATCAAGTTCTGTTTTTGAATAACGGGTTTTTGTTGTTCTAAACTTCGTGCCAAATAAATTTTGATTGGGTAAAGTATAAAATTATCTTGCGTAATATTATATTCATTCAGTTTCTACTTTAGCCATGATAAACTCATGTTTTAAGGACTAAGATAAATAATAATAATAATAATAATAATAATAATAATAATAATAATAATAATAATAATAATAAAAATAATAATAATAATAATAATAATAATAATAAATAATAATAAAGATACAAATAATAATAATACAAAAAAATATAATAAAAAAAATAATAAAAATAAATAATAAAAATAAAAAAAATAATAAAATAAAATAATATATATATATATATATATATATATAATATATTATAATATATAATATATATATATATATATATATATATATATTATAATATATATATCAATATATAGTATATATATATATATATATATAATATATTATAATATTATATATAAATATTATATAATATATATATATATATTATTATATTATATATATATATATATTAATATATATATATATATATATAAATATATATAAAATATATATATATATTATATATATATATATATATATAAGGAGTGGGGTGTACAGAGTGTAAAGAGGTGTTAGGAAGATACTTTAAAATAAAAGTTAACTTAATCAATTACACAAGCGTGAACACAAAGAGAAATAAATTAAAATGATAATGAAACTTAATAAAAATAATAAAAAAAAGATGTAAAACATTTTAATAAAATAAAACAAAAGATAAAATCATTTTATTTTATGGTTTAAAATTAATTTTATATTTTATTATTATTATTATTATTATTATTATTATTATTATTATTATTATTATTATTATTATTATTATTATTATTATTATTATTATTATAATTCATTATATTATTATATTATTATTAATTATATTATTCCTATTTATTATATATTATTATTATATTATTATTATTATATTATATTATTATTATTATTATTTTTATTATTATTATTATCATATTATTACTATTAAAATTATTATAATTAATGCCAAAATTATTTAATAGTTATCTATAATATATTATGTTTATAATTATATATTATAATTCTAATAATAAATAAGTTATTATTATTATTATTATTATTAATTATTATTATTATTTATTATATATTTTTATTATAATAACAAGGCCTAATTTTATTAATCATGATTCCTCTTACAATTATTATTCAATCATTAGATTTTAAGGAAATATATATATAATATATTATATTATATAATAATATATAATATTATATAAATAATAAATATTATATATATATATAACGAATATATAATATATAATATAATATAATATTATATATATATTATAATATATATATATTATTATATATATAAATTAATATAAATATATAATATATATTTAATAATATTATAAATATATATTATAATAATAAATATATATATCGTCTGGTGAGATAATGGACATAAAGGTAACCCACATGAATCTACCAATGGAAATCTCAGTTGAAATAATACTCTAACCC
>JABUQX010007402.1:0-15000 GCA_015478945.1 Trachelipus rathkii | reverse complement strand
TACTATATTATATATATATAGTACTATATATAATATATATATATAATAATATTATATATAATAAATATAATATATATATTTATATATAATATATATAGTATATATTATATATATATATATTAATTAATATATATATATATATATATATTTATACTTATATATATATATATATATATATATTATGTAAAATTATGTATTTTTTCATGTTTCATTTATTATTTCGTTTTTTTGCTCTTCGCAGTTATGTGCCCCTTTTTCCTGCGTGGGCCCCCCCGCACCGCGGGGTCTGCGGGGCCGTTAGTTACGCCCCTGAATATATATATAAAAATAATATAATATATATATATATATATATATATATATCGGTATATAATATATCTATATTTAATCCGTATATATATATATATATATATAATATAGTATATATATACTATATAATATATATATATAATATAATATATATATATATATATATATATATTATATATATATATCGATATTAAAAATTTTTTTATATTAAATTATATTATATTTAATATATATAATATATATATATATATATATATATATATATATTATATATATAATATATATATATATATATATATATATATATTATATATATATAATATATATATAGATAGGTATATAGAACACAAAAATTTGTATGTACATATCAACGCAACATACAACATATATAAATATATATATATATCAAACACAAATATATAATAATTAAAAAAATTTTATTAAATATATTATATATAATACCTTATATATATATATATATATATATATATATATATATATATATATATATATATATATATATATATATATATATATATATATTATTTAGATATATATATATATACTACTCGAGTTACTTATATTTCATTAAGGAATTGTACAAAATTTATTCTCAGACGAATCGAAAATTCCTTTTATTTATATAAAGTTAAATGGAATTTGTGGTTCCTCTTCCCATTCATCTATTGATCTGAAAATATTCCCCCGAGCTTTTAATCTCCCCTTTCCCCACTAATTGCCCCGCGACCGTCCTACCTATATTAAGTTCATTAAACATTTCATTGAAATTTTTTAATCTAACTTCACAATTTTACTATTTCAGTGATTCGAAAATTTCACCGCATTTGATCATAGTAGGTAATTTCTTCAAGAATTAATTTTTGCCTTTTTCAGTCCATTACAATGAATGAGCACAATTCTGACAGAACTCCTAAACTGGTTCTTAAAACTTACGTTTCCAGGCTTCTTCATGAATTAGTTAACTATTTAGAGCAATCATTTCCTATGCTCTTTCCAGCTGAAGGCATGAATGATATCGTCAGGAGAAAAACTATCGACCTTTACACAAAATCAAGGCATTTAATCAATAGTTTCGAAAACTTGAATTATGATAAACTTAATAAAATTTAAAGGGTTCTTGAACTTATCAGACTTTTCACTTACCTCAGGGTCACATTTTTTGTATTCAATGTCGTCTTCATCTACTTCAAAGTAAAGTTCAGCGGCAGTAATTGAGACCGTACCAGGAACAACAACTCCTGGTGCAATTAATTTCGCTTTTGTACTCATATTAACAACGCCTATAACAATAAACAGAAAATATATCAAATATCCTCACCTTCCCAAAAATATGATATTCAGCTAACTATCAATTCAAATAATGAAATCAAAGTCCATCGCTGGAAGCACGCTGCTGGTTGAAAATATGAAAGAATATAAATTCATAATCTGTTATATATCATCATATACTATATAAAAATATGAAATAATATATATGATAGATATAATATACTATATAATATATATGAATATATTATAAATATAAATTTAATTACATAAAATAGATATATCATTTACTATATATAATATATATTATTACTATATAATATATATTATATATATTTTCTTTTTTTTTTTTTTTAACAGTCATCACCACAGCCCGGGCAAAGCCTATCAAGACATGGGGTGTGTACCACAGCAAATATCAACTAACGCCAAATTACGCAGATAAGCACAAGACGCGGGCTTTAAAGTGGGAGATTAAATAGAGCAAACACACAAGATGCAAGAGAATTCCACAGAATCAGAAGGTGAGCAGGAAAGAAGGAGCACGCAGCCTAATAGGTCTGGAGTTGCAACACTCACACAAACTCATGTGCCGACACCAGCACCCCTTTGTGCGAGGGCGTTTTAAAGGAGGCGGCACGCGAGTGGAAACTCCACCTCGAGCACCTCCGCTGCGGTACTTATAGAAACAGAGATAAAGCACCAACATCGCGCCGCAAAGATAGGTCAAGGGAAAGAAACAGACAGTTATAAGTCTTTTACCTTTGACTCGACCCATGTCCAAAAGCCGGGTGAAACCTGGCCCCCCCAGATATGAGAGAGCAGTACTCCTTACAATGCGCGATGAGACCCTCTGTATAATGGAAAGTAACTTGAAGAGAAAACAAGTCTCGTCAGATCTTAAAAGAACTGCCCAGTTTCTTTCGACGGCGCCCTAGCAACCATTGTGATGTGAGTTTCCAAGACATTTTCTGTTATGTAAGGCCGAAGGATGTTATAACTTCACAGGAAGACGAGAAAACTCGAAAGACCGAATAGGAGAAGTATATAGGTTCTTAGCAGAGCAGATTTGTGTAGAAGTGGTTTTTAAAGAATTAAATTTCACAAAGGTTGCGACGACCACCCGAGAAATCTCATCCAGTCACCTCGAGGAAGGCAATCGGAAAGATTAAGAACGAGACGCAATTCTAAAGTAAAAGACAGGAGCAATTGAAAATGAGTTGCAAGAATGAAGGGTCCGATCATCGGATATGAGTGAGTAGACTATAGATGTGCAGACGAGAAGAATATTAATGAAAAAAGTAGGAATAAAGTAGGAAGATAAGACAGAACCTGAGGCAACACCACTATATGACAGAAGCAAGGAGAAGAAGCTCGACCCCATCACACAACAGCCGATGCTTCGACAATTGAACAGAAATCTAACCATAAGATAAGCAAAGAGAAGAGAAATCAAAGGGGAAGCTTGACCAAGTCGACGCGTAGCCATCCCGGCAATGCTTGGATACGTCAGCGCCACCACGAGCAAGATCTCCCACGTAATTCCTGGAGGTGGGAAAACCAATAAATTTAGTAGGAAGTATATCACCAGTAACCCGAGCCGAAAGCGACGACATGGCCCGATCGGAAAGAAGGAATTGAGATTCCAGATGGTTCTACGAATGAGAGTTGATGTCAATGGGGTTTCAAGATCTTAGATAGATCACAGGTGAGAGCTATAGCACTAGCGTAAATTACGATCAGAGCGGCTTCCTTTTTTCGGAATAGGTGTGACATTGCCCGCCGCTTCCAACACTGAGGGAAATGCTAGTTATTGAGCATTAGAGAATCATAGACTTGAACGCAGAGGACCGGGCCGCACGGAGCACCACTCCCTCAGCATCGGAACAGGAGATGCATCC
This sequence comes from Trachelipus rathkii, assembly GCA_015478945.1. NCBI lineage: Eukaryota > Metazoa > Arthropoda > Malacostraca > Isopoda > Trachelipodidae > Trachelipus > Trachelipus rathkii. Next base: position 11,503 of record JABUQX010007402.1, on the reverse strand, counting down.
GGGCACCCGCTTGCCTACGTTCATAATTTCAGAGAGCCGGCAATGGCACCCGTCCAAATGTATTTCAGGCAAAGCATAGGACACCTCGAGCAACGAGAAGACGGCGGTTCTCAGGCCATGAAGAGTCACCCAGGATTGATTAGAGGAAAATAGGAGCCAAAGAGATTGGCCTTTTCTGTTGGAGTATTAGGCAACAGAACCATCAGATCGATTAAGAGGAGGAAAGGTGATTTACAGAAGTTGTTGAGAGTTTTTTGCAAGTGCCAGAAAGATTTTCGATCAGTCAGCAGAACCAAGGCAGCGTTAGCGCACTTCGTCTTGTGAAGTCCGCTTTGCTCGTCCAGAGAGAGTATCCTGGCAACGCGATTTCTAGCTGAAGTTGAAAATTAGCGGAGTAGATAGGAGAACAGAATTTTCACCCCCCCGACTACGCATTGTCTCTAGCCTTGAATGGCCAGCAGAGCACTTTACCGACTCGAACCACTGGATATGAGGCGGAGAGAAAGATATTAGTGAAGAAGAGTGAACATGCTCATCCCCATCAACGATTACAGCGTCCCACCCTGTTCGCACAAGAAGAGAGCTACACCAGAGGGAAAAGCAGTCCATTCAACTTATAGCTAGGTAGAATGCAGCGCAAAAGCCCCCCAATCGGCCCGATCAAAAGTGCCAGAAAAAAGAACGCACAGGTCAGAATGGAGCTGTTGGAGAGAAAGTATAAATAAAATGAACTATAAGGTTGTGGTCAGATATACCAATAGGAGCGAAGTGCGTGAGTATGTATAGAGAGAAGGAGTAGTGTTTGAACAATAGGTACAAGTGTGTTCAAGAAATTGGTCTAGGGCACGATCCGGAACGCTGCTGCTTGGGTTCTATTATCTAGCTGCTCGAAGCATCGTCTGGAATGCTGAATGATTCGGCCTCTCCTCCCCACCTAAATCAGTATAGAATAGAGGACCACCATTCATCGTCGTTGTGTACATTGAAATTCCCCTAGATACGGACCTGCAGATATTTCGGAATCCGAGAAGAATAACAGTCTCTGAAAGTAGTAATATTTCAAAAAAGGCGTGAAATCTGTTTTGTTAGGAGAGGAGAAAGGTAGCAGAAGCACAAGATTATGTAGTATAGATGAAGAAGAAAAGATTTCTAAGCAGAAGAACAAAAGACTAATAAAGAAGACTGAAATATCGAACGTGCTTACAGGAGCTGTTAATGTTAACACTAGGCACAACTCCACCCTTTAGACGGAAATTATGAAAGTAACAGTGTAATAGTTGGAACCGTTAAACGGAGTTAGAGGAATGAGATTCTAAGCATCTGAGTCTAGACAATAGCAAAAGATTAGGGCTAGAGTAAGAGAGGTGGTATTTCAACAGAAGCAGAACGTTAGAATTTAAGCCACGGATGTGTTTGTGTGAATCACATAGAAAGCACGCAATCCTATGGCCAAATCGCCATCTCCACAACACACAAAAACAAAAACCCCCCACACACACACACACACCACACACAACACAAACACTACGCACACAACACAAACAAGAACCAAAAGCCAAAAACAAAAACGGAAAAAAAATCGGAGAATAAAATAATAAATAAATTTAAAAACCTACATACAAATATATAATGTGCTAAAATTAAATAAAAATCCGATATTTTGATAATAAATAAAAAATAAACCTCGAACTTACGTAACCTGTTATCAGCATGATTAAAAATTGCAACAACAAAAAAAAAAAAAAAAAAGACGACAAGGAAAGACAAACAAAAAAATTAAAAACTACGATGTACCTTATACCTTTTAAAACTCCACGTAGCAAAATTCAGCTGAATCTAACTAAGTGCATGCAGCCACTGATATGATGTTGAGGATGAAAAGAATTTAATGTTTAAAAACAATACAAATATTGAAAATACCTACACTTTCACCAAACACAGCTATACAAAAATAATAATAACACAACATATACCGGACATATAAAAATAGTTATATATATATATATATCATGATATATATATATTCATATATATATAATAATATATATATATATATAATATGATATATATATATTATATATACTAATACTAATCACATATTATATATATATTATTATAATATATACTATTATATAATATATATACATATAATATATATATAATTATATAGTATATATATCTATATAATATATATATAATTATATATATATATAATTAAATATATATATATAATATTATATATACTATATATATATAGTATATATATACTATACATATATAATATATATATTATTTTAACTATATATATATTATTTTATAATATATATATTATATATAGTATCTCAACGTACTAATAAAAAAGTAATATAATAACTGTATATATATATATATAATATATCACAATACCTTTATATATTTATATTATATATATATATATTTTTACATTGATATAATTATTACTTATATATATCATTTACTATATATAATTAATATTATTATATATTAATATATACATTATAGTTATATATTATATATTTATAATATATATATATATACTTATAATATATATACCTATAAATATCAAATATATATATACTTATTTATATACTATATCTATTATATATATATATAATATAAGTAGATATGTTGAAGGCATAAAATGCATGCTCTTTTTAATTGTTAAAGATTCTAAACTACTCGCACGGTGGTGGGTACAGCTAACCGAAAAATTAGCTTTTATAATCTCTAATCTGAAAGCTCAAACATTAACTTCTTAACTGAACCGATAAACTACTAAAAATTAGTGCAAGTTAAAAATAACAACTAACAGCTAGCTTTTATTCTCTGAACTTATCTTCGATTTGGATTTTGGGCTTGAAATTTGAGTGTTCGGATATTTGGAAAAAAATTTAAATTTTATATTTATTTTTTATTTGATTGTGGTGAATTCAACACCAATGATTTCCAACTATACAATTTATCTTCATTTCAAACTTTAGTCAAATAACCTCATACAAACTGATTCAACTTCATTTTTTTTAAAAAGATATTTGAGATCTAAGAAACAAATTATAAAATAAATTTTGAAACTTTGACGTCATTATTTTCCAAACTTTCAGATATTTCAGGCACACTTATGTGATGGTAGTTTATTTGGCTTGTGACAAGTTTTCGGCATTACCTAAATTTAAAAATTTGTTTTAAAAAGAGCAACATAGAAAAATATTCTTTCTCGCCCAAAAAAAAAAAAAAAAAAAAAAAAAAAAAAAACACTATCAACGTTTTCTTTGGGAATATTTTTATAAATTATTACTTTGAATCATTGACACAGACACTATAGTTACTGGAATCCTAGATATATACTAAACTAATCAATATATAACTAATAATACAATACATACATATCAACCATACTAACTCATATATATACACCTATAACTATATCTATATACTATATCTATTACAATCAATAGTAACTTATAATAATAATATATAAATATAATATATTATTTACTATATATATATTAAATTATATATATATATGATATATATATATATATATTATATATATATATATAATATATAAATATATATATATACTATATATATATAATATACTAATATATATATCATATATATATAACTATACCTATATATATTATTAAATATTATATATCATATTATAATATGATATATATAATATGATATTAATATATAATATATATACTAATATATATATTATACTATCATTACTTATATATACATATATATATATATAGTAATATAATATCATATATATATTCGTATATTATCAAAATTTCACCTTATAATAATGTAACAAAACAAAGCATCCAAAATGAGCATCATAATTTTTCCTTAATAGGTCGGAAGCCTTTATCGGATCTCAAATATCTTTAACCAGCCTAAAAAAAAATGTTGAATCGATTTGAATCAGGTCAAATTATCGGTCCAATTTTAAAAACCATTAAAGTAGTTCTTAAAATCTTATTATCAAAGAAATGTCTTGGACGGGTTGTGACTTTCCAAACATTCGCTATGATTTCAGCATTGAAAATTTGAAGGCGAAAGCTGTTGTCGGTGCATATAAGATGAAAAAGGCAAATTTGCATATTCTTTGTTCGGCATTGTTGGAAATGAAGAAAAATTTTCCGCTCAACGTTTTTTTTCCTATTATTATTAAAAAACTGGAAATCTGATGAATAAAAATCTTTCTAAGTGTGATTTTTCTTTCCTGAAGCTTGAAATGAAGTTAGCTTTTCTTTTGACACAACATTCATATTTTTGAAGATTTGGAAATGATTGGGCAAGTTCTTCCGTTTGGTATTTACTTCATTAATTTCAGATGAAAAATATAAAAGCTACAAAATTGTCAGATCATCATTTTAAATATAAAATCTTTATTGAAAAGTGAAATTTAAAAATAATTGCAGCTTAGATATGGAGTTTTAAAAAATTATGACTCATTAAAATAAGTTAGGGAACAGGCATAAATAAATAACAACAATGAATAAATGAAATTAAACATTTGCTTATGTTCAACCCAGTTTATGTACAGTACAAAATATGTACTAACATGTAATGTACTGATATGAAAACAATTGAAATTGCTTGTTAAATAAAATCCACTTACATAGTTTGCATCTTTCCAGTTTTTGCTAAAAGAATAAAATTTCCCAAGTAGTCACAAGAGTAAGATTATTGGTTTGACCTCTTGCGGAAACAATGAATAAATTGTAGATCTATTTTCAAGCTCCTCTTTTAGTAATTTAAACCATTCGTTTTCTAAATTGTTTTCCTTTTATGTTTCACCTTCAAATGTGCCTCTAGGATACACATTTCGTTGATTCATTGGTCAAATATTGTTAGCGTAACAGATATGAAACCAAGCTCCAAATTTTCTGAATACTGATAAACGTTTCTCTTGTTAGCACTATTCATTTTAATATATCTGTATAAAAAAAGGGTATTTACTAAAATTTTTGTAAGATGGTTTTAGTGTTAAATTCACTACCATACAATTAACAAACAAAGCAACGCTTCTTACACTTGGGTAGGCGAACACTATATATATATAATATATAATATATATATATATATATATATATATTATATTATATATATAATATATATATATATATATATATATATATATATATATATATATATATATATATATATATATATATATATATATATATATATATATATAAATATATATATCATCACCATCATTATCTGCTAGAAGACCATTACCTGTATCGAAGAAGAAAGCCCCCCTCCCTCTACAACCACCCCTCAGTAAATACGCACTGAAGCTTCACAACACCGTAAGTGCCAATCATTCTAGTATGTCACCAGTGTTAGGGTTTATTCCCTCATCCAGGCCAGTAACGATGCTCCCTCACAAAACCATGCCATTTACAACTATTATGCAGCATTCTTCTCTCTTGTTCTAAAATTACATCCATTTCCTTCATACACTGTCTCAATCCACTTTTCTTTGGTCTCCTTCCGGTAAATTCCCAATACACTCAACCCAATGCTATCATCCATGCCTTCCATATAACCAAATCATCTTACAGCCCACTTATATATTCTCTCATTTATATATCTCTTCAAACTACATAACTTCCTAACACTCTCATTACTTATTTCTAATTAATTCTCACACCTAACACTCCCCTAAGATTATCCATCTGAACAGATTGCACCTTAGATCTATACCTCTTATTCCATACCATTGTTTCACTACTTTACATTAACACAGGTAACAACATACACTCATGCAAAACCTAGCGTACTCAAGGTTTCGCCCCCTTGAATTCATCAAAGATTTAACTGCACGAGTCACCTTCCTACCACTCAACTTTCCTACTACACTCTGCGTCATCCGTTCTTTTTTCATCCAAATATAACCTAAATATTTAAAGTCAGATACTTGTTCCTGTTGCGTACCACCCAATATGATTTCACACTGCTGACTCTCCTCACAAACTACCATTACCTTACTCTTATCTACATTCACTTTCAAACCATTCCTTTTACACACCTTTCCAAACTTTTCTACCAATCCTCTCAAACTTTCTTCAGATTCATCACCCAAAACCAAATCATCTGCCTAGATTAAGAATGGCACCCTTCACTTTCTTCCATTCTCCATCAGTCTAATCGTCTCCTCTGCCACAACTACCTTAAAGTTTTTTATCACCCCATCCATATGCAAATTAAATAGAGATGAAGACATGACAAATCTCTACCTCACCCCAATATTAATATTAAACCATTCATTTACTTTACACACCATTTATTCTTGCACACGCTTCACTATCAACATACATACTTTTGATTCCATGCACCAACACCAAATATCATTAACCTGCTGCAGAGTTTCCCTTTTAATCCTGTTAGGTCCCTGTTGACAATCAATAAAATATAAATACAATTTGTTCTTCTTCATTCTCATTTTCTCACTTATTTTCTTCAATGTTAAAATTTGATTTACACATCCCCCACCACTTCTAAATGCACAATTCTTTGCCGCTACACTTGCTTATTCTGTAAATCGATGGAGTCGCAAGGCAAAGGATCGGGTTCGATCCCTTATCCTGACCCTAGGTAGAAATTACCTAGAGGAGTTAACTAATAGAATACTACAATGCCCGTAAAAAAAAGTTTTCTTCAACCATCAGAGTCTCAGTCACTCGACGCACACTTTAAACAAAAATACCTGCGTATATCTTCCCTAACACTCAATAAACTGATCCCTTGTAGTTTTTATAGTTTCCTTTATTATTTTTACCCAATACAAGGGTACTATCATTGCTTTCCTCTAGCTCTCCGGAACTACACCCTCTGCAAATGTTTTGCTTCACAACTTCCACATCCAATCAATCACAATCTCACTTCCATTCTTGATCGTTTTACCAGAAATATCATCTATACCTGCTGATTCAGCATTCTTCAACTTTCTTACTATAAAAAATACCTCATTTCCAAAATACCTACTTCTTCTAACACCATCAAACACACTTACATACATTCACTATCATCTCTTCATCACAGGCAAAGTTATGCAGATTTTCGAAATGTTCCCTCCACACACTCCTCACGACCATCCCATCATTCACCAAATTACCACACCTAATCATAATTTTATGAAGATTCCCTTACTCTCTTTATTAATCATTCGTACTTCCTTCCAAAAGAGCTTCCGATTCCCTTGTACGTTCCCATTAACCGTCCATCCAAACTGTTCATTTACCACTTTTTTTTCCTTTGTAGGCAACTTTTCCCCTTTCTCTTTTCTTCCCTATATATTTTCCATGCTTATTTCTTTCTAATCCTCTTTTTACCTCTGTTTTACTTTTTACAGCTTGCATCACCTCTTCATTCCACCACTTATTATTGACACTCTTACTTACTACTTTATCACACCCACATACTTTCCTTGCACTACTAACAAATGCTTCCTACATTTGCGTCCAGATTTGCTCAGCTTTACTTTGCTCGCATTCAACTGATTTGTTTGCAAGAGCTCTCACGTGCTTTTTTTTTACATAATCCTGCTCATTTAACATCTCACTAATAATTCTCCACATTTCCTTCTTTTTATTTCCTCTAAATCCATGCCCCCACCAACTTAATTTTGCATAAAACAACATAATGGTCTGATATACATTCCCAACATCCTAGCAGATTTAACATTAATAACATATTTTAAAATCTCCTTCTTTACCAACATAAAATTAGTCATACTCCTCACCGACACCATCTCTACCTATGCCGGCTCTTGTGTACTTATGGATAGTCTTGAATTCAAAAAATGTATTATTTATTTAATTATACACATACCTCTCCCATTACAGAAATCAATCACCATTCTCATTTTTTCAAAAAACCCTAAAGGCCATATACCACATACCATATATTTATTATACCATCCCTCTTTTGATCACCTATCTAAACATCATTCAAATTGTTACAGAAAGTCTCACTCTCCTCAACTTCACCCCACAGATGTACCATATGCTACAGTCACACACACACACATATACAACATATATATATTATATATATATATATAATATATATATATATTAGATATAATTATATATATATTATATATATTATATATATATATTATTACTATACTTCTGCCCCTGGCCCACCTTGATTTGGAGGGCCACACTGCTTCCAGGGAAGCCGGCCGCCGCCACCGGGCGGTTCCAAGGTCGAGGATAGAGGATACAGAAAAGACGCGCACGGGGGGCGTCGAGAGCTGGGCATCTCAGGAAGGAGGTGCTCTATTGTATCCTGAGAATTATTTCTGCTGCAAGTGGGGGAGGTGACGTTGTTCTAGTTTAAATCAATGTTTATATTGCATGAGTCTCGAGTGGTGACCCGATCTGCACGCGAGGTCCATTTTGCTTCTTCTAGACAGCGCGTTTCTTTTATTGGGGAGAGTTTTGGGGAGGGTAGTTAATTAAAGTATTATTGTTAACAATTGAAGGTAAGTGTTTGTTAGGTGGGAATGGATATGTGAAGTCCATGGCCTATTGGGAGGGGGCGGGGGAATTATATTATAAGTGTTGTAATTAAAATTGTGCAGTGAGGAAAGGGCGGGGATTTTAGTCTTTGTGGAGGGGGATTGGAGAGAATTGGTGAGAGTAGGAGAGTTGGTTTACGGTCTCTGGTAGATTGAGTCCCTACCATCTCCAGATGTGTGGCAATTTGGAGGATGGAGGTTTCATCGGGTAAAATGTTGCATTGGGGTGGTTTTAGTGCAAACTCTTGTGATAATTCTAAGGGCTGCGTTTTGGGAGATTTGTAGTTTGTAGTGTTTTGATTTTTGAAATTGCTGGGAACCATGCTGGGGGAAGCGTAATTTAAGTTAGTTCTAAGAAGTTGCTTATAGATATAGTTAATGTGTGTTTTATTGTCGCTTGAAGTTGTTTGGAAAGGCGTCGGAGGTGTTTAGTTTTCGTTGACGTTGTGGAAGTGATTGGTCAATATGGGAGGAAAAACTTCATGTGGGTGTCGTAGGTGTAAGTCCTAGTATTTTTGGGGGTTTTTGTTTAGTGGGAGGGGGTTATTGTTCAGAGTAATTAAAGGATGGATGGAGGATTGATGTCGGTCGGTGGTTTAATAGGGTGATAGAGGGCTTAAGGGGGGATGCCTGTCATTCTGTTGGGTGATTAACCAGTTTTCTAAAGAGTGTAGGTATTCTTTGGTATGTTGTGTGGCTGTGTTTACGTCTGGGTTGTTGAAATGAGGCTAATGTCGCTGCATACGTGCATAAGGTTGTTGGTGGAGTGCGTGAATTGGGGTGGGTAGCGGTCTGCAGTGAAAAAAGTTGGAATAAAAATGGAGAGAGAGAATGGCTCCCTGTTGCTGTGGGACGCCGTTTTGTAATTTGATAGAGTGGGAGAGAATGTTTTTGTATAATAACTTTTCAATATAAATTTGGTGATGAAATTGGAAAGCCATTTTTTGTCATTTTTCTAAGGGGAATGGAGGATTTTTTGAATTAGGAGGTGGGTGGGACGGTTGTCCAAATGATTGTCTTTGTCTATTCTGTGAGTATAGATTTATTGGGAAGGTGATGGTTGAAGCCATTAATGATGGTTGTGTGAGGGAAGTGAGGGATGTGGTAGTAGAGTGGTTGCTTTTAAATCCCGTGTTGGAAGTCTGCGGAGAGGAATAAGATTAGGGAAATTTATTTAATATTAAGTTTTCTTAGCAATTTACCGGATGGAACAAGCAGAGAAATTGGGCCGATAGGAAGGAGGGGGAGTTGGGCGTCTTTTTTTTGGTTTGAGTTTAGGGGTTATGTATGCTTGTTTCCAGATTGTGGGAATGTAGTTGAGTTGCCAGGATTTATTGAAGATGTCTGTAATTAGGAAGATTGCGTTATCTCCAGGTGTTTTTGTGCAGGTTGGATATGAGTCTTTTGCCTGATGCTGTAATTTTTGAGGGTTTAATATTTCTGTTATCATGTGTTGTGAATGGAGGTATGGGTTGAGAGATCTAGTTTGAGTTTTCTGAGCTGTTTTTTTTGTTTTCCTGTTATCGGGATGTGTTGGTTTGGGGGATCTTAAAAGCGTAATGTTTAGCGAGACTGTTCTGATTGTTGTTTAGGGGAGGGGAGGAGTTGTTAGGTAAAGATGGGGATTCGTGAGTTGGTGGGGGGTTGTTTCGTGAATTGTTTAACTTTTTGATGACTTGCCATGTTTTCTTATTGTCTTTGCGTCAATGTTTTGTTTGGGAGCCGGATTCAGGAATTTTTAGTGGTGTTGTGGGTTATGAGGTAGTGATTTGGGGTTTTAGGTTTTGTTATTTGGTTAGAGATGTGTGGGGGGTTATATGGATTGAGTTTTCGGAAGGGATTTTCTTTGTTTAATGAGTTGGCTGATGTCGGGGTTGAGTTTGGGTTGTATGATTTTCTGTGTCCTTGGGTATGTGAAGGTTTTCAGATTTGATAATTGTTTTGTTTAAGTGAGTGATGGAAGTGAGAAGGGATGTTATGTCTTTGGATTTGTGTTGGGGTTAATGTGAGTTTCAATTAATTATTATATGCGGCCAGTTTGCTTTTTTTTTGTAAATAGTTTAGGGTGTGTGTTATGTTAATAGTTTTTTTTTTGCCGGCGGGGGGGGTGTTGATGGGGGCACTTTAGGGAAATATGAATTAGGAAGGTGTCCGATTGTAGCGTCAGTAATTGGTGTCCAAGTAAGTAAGTGGTATGAATGGGAGGAGAACAAATGTGACGTCTGGGGAAGTTGGGATTGGTTGACTTGGGGAGGGATTCGGTGGGGAGGTGTTTTTGAATTAAGGATATTTAGGGATTTTAATTCGTTAAGGATTGATTGGCCTCGGGGTCAGAGGGGTAGTCTTGTACCAGGCAGTTGTGGTGAGCATTAAAGTTCTCCTCGAGATGAGATTGGGTATTGTGGCAAGGGTGTTAGGGGGAGTGAGCGTTATTGGTTAGGGGGTTTGGGGAGTGGGGTGGCGAATATGAGATTGATGATAGTATAGGTGGGTCTTATTCAAGAGGATGGAACAGGATTTGGATTTTATTAGTTGCGTTTGGTAATAGCGTGGAGGTGTCGGGGGTTGTGTTGTGGTAAGTAATGTTGTTCTGGATCAGTGTTAGGAGGGAGTGTTGGGGGGGGCGTGGGGAGTTGGAGTAGATAGCTCATAACCGTAAAATGTGGGGAGTGGGGTATTTTGGAGGAGGGAAGCTTCTTGAATGATGGCTATATGGATATTATGTTTGTATTAAAGGAAGTGGTTTGAGTTCTATAGATTTATTGGTTAAGCCATTGATATTAATTGTGGTATATTGAGAGTTTGGGGGTTAGTTTTGGGGAGGGGGGGTTTTGAATACTAGTGGGAGGTTTGCATATTGCGCAGAAATAGCCTGTGTTATCTCTGGGAGATTTTGGGAATGGGGCAGCAGGTCAGTGAACCACCCGAGACATCCCT
>JABUQX010007401.1:17500-25000 GCA_015478945.1 Trachelipus rathkii | reverse complement strand
AATAAATTACCTTGAAAATATCATATCCCAGCGGTTGCTTGGGTGGCCTAAAAGAAGCTTGGAGCTCTGCTTAGAGTGCGCGAATTTTTTTCTTCTGCACAGTTACTTCGATTGTATAAAGATCTTATCCTCCCTTGTATTAGGGCTCCTGGTGCACCATTCTTTTGGATAGGGTTGAGTCTAAAGCTATGAGACTAATAAACTCTCCCCTACTTTCAAACTACCTTGATTCTCTTTCTCTTCGACTTGACATTGGCGCACTATCTCTTTTCTATAGGTACTACAACGGCAGATGCACGAGGGAATTAACCTCGCATTCCTTCTCTATTGCGTCGACCTCGTAAGTCGTAGTCGTAGCATAAGGGATACCCTGCTTTAATTCTAACGAAATTTTGGTCAATATTGTGAACTCCAGGCTTGCCAGCTATGGTGCTTTCTTCTTTCCACCCTGTCCTGTCGAACTCCTTGCCATCATATTTGTTTCTGTATTCAATCTTCCTCTCTTTAAAGTCAACGTCTGCACTCACCTGAGGGATTTACGTTAAGATTAGGCTTGGGTGAGTTTTCTTTCCTTTTAGTTTCCGGCTTTACTTGAAAAGGGTCATGCTTGCCAATGGTTGGCAAGCATATATATACAGTGGTGTATATATATATATATATATATATATATATATATATATATATATATATATATATATATATATATATATATATATATATATATAAAATCTTAAATTCTGATTACAATTTCTATTATTATTATTATAATTATTATTATTATTATTATTATTATTATTATTATTATTATTATTATTATTATTATTATTATTATTATTATTATTATTATTATTATTAGTAGTAGTAGTAGTAGTAGTAGTAGTAGTAGTAGTAGTAGTAGTAGTAGTAGTAGTAGTAGTAGTAGTAGTAGTAGTAGTAGTAGTGTTAGTAGTAGTAGTAGTGGTAGTAGTATTTTCATTTCTTTTTCATTCATTTTAAATTTGGTATATAGGTGGGTGTGTCTCTTTTCCGCTCAACGTCATGTATTGGGCGGTACAGGAAGAGAGCAATTTTGAAGTCATTGACGGACAACAAAGAACTATTTCAATTTCGCAATTTGTTGAAGGAGATTTTGCTTATCAAAACAGATTCAGGTACTATTTGCGAATGCTCTTTCTGGGGATGTAAGATCCTGTGATATATATATATATATATATATATATATATATATATATATATATATATATATATATATATATATATATTAATAATAATATATATATATATATATATATATATATATATATATATATATATATATATATTATAGTGGTGTTATGAACAATACCAATCATTGGCCAATACCAATACTCTCATTGATGCTACTGTAAATACCTATACCAATACTGGAATTTCAGAATTTCAGTAAATACTGCGTACTTAATACAATACTTCCTATTTAAAGATATTATGTATGAAAAAGACCACCTATTATTTATGTTTTTATAAACTTCTCTAACGGAGTTTCAAAACCATCAACATATTGTTACTTTTCCTTTTTTTTACACATTATAAGGACTGAACAGTAGTGACACATTTTGACCAATACCAATACCAATACCAATACTTGTGCTAAATGCCAATACCCTTTAGGAGCCAATACCAATACCCGGAAAAATGGCCAATACTGGTCAATACCAACTCTCCAATACTTGTGCTAAAGGCCAATACCCTTTAGGAAACAATACCATAAGTTGGAAAAATGGCGAAACTGAAAATTATATAATATAATACCAATACTTTTCTACATTCTAATATTTATTTATATATATATATATATATATATATATATATATATATATATATATATATATATATATATATATATATATATATATATATATATATATATATATATAGTAGAGTTCATGTTAATTTTTATTATTTTTTAATTTAAATTCTGATAGAAGATTCTTCTTCTTCTTCTTCTTCTTCTTCTTCTTCTTCTTCTTCTTCTTCTTCTTCTTCTTTGTTCTTTAATACGTATCAACTGATTGTCATTTATTGCTGTTATATTATTATTATTATTATTATTATTATTATTATTATTATTATTATTATTATTATTATTATTATTATTATTATTATTATTATTATTATTATTATTATTATTATTATTATTATTTTTATTATTATTATTATTATTATTATTATTATTATTATTATTATTATTATTATTATTATTATTATTATTATTATTATTATTATTATTTATAGTTTTACTGGTGAATGTGATCAACCAGACCAGAAAGTTCGTTCGTGTCAAGAACCAGGAAATCAATTCTTAATAGCTAATCAGAAATTTACGATAAATTATACCAAGTGTGAAGGAATCAAAGAATCACTGGAGGGAGGTAAGATTACAATGACGTAACTATTACGTCATCATTTTATGTAATCAAACATTAATTATAGTTTGATAACGTCATTATTTTCGGAGTATTATTTCGTTATCTTTCAACTTTGATAATTGGTAATGTCCTCAATTTTTTAATCACATTATTGTTTGTATTTCCATTATCAAAGAATGCCTGAAATGATGTTGAATTACAGAAACGTCACTGTTACGTCATCGTTTTATGCAATTTATCACTGGTTACTGGTGACGTAACTAATTTAGGGAAATATTCCCTTAGCCTTTGACTCTGGTCATTTTGATAACATATAGACTTTTAATTTCATTATTCTTTGTGTTTTCATAATTAAAAAATCCCTGGAAAGATGTAGGTGTACAATGTACAATGAAATCACTGTTACGTTATCTCTTTATGTAACTTATTATTGGCATAATGTTATTGGTTATCATTTGGTGACGTCACTATTTTAGGGGTTATTCCATTAGTTTTAAACTTTGGACATTTGGTAAGTCATAGACTTTTACCACTTAGGCCAAGCACTAACCATTAACTAGTTAATTCCTAGACTTTTATTAATAATATCCTAGACTTTGGGTAATATTTACACTTTATTTGTCGTTATATAAAGATTGAATTTCCTACCCCCCCCCCCACTAGCGGGGAATATATCGCTATTAGTGTAAGAGATGTTATAGAACTAATGATGAAAAACAAATTTCATTATAAATTATTATTTAAGTTATACACTTAAAATATTTCTTATATAATTGAATATGTATGTAACAGGATATGTAATAGAAATTTTTAAAAAAAATTTATTAATAAATTAAAAGTTTAAAATTAATTCGCTCTTGATATTGGAAATTCTCAAATTCGTAATAATAAATATAAACTTTAGAATATTTTTAATAATTTTAAAAATTTAGAAAAACCATTATAAAATCCTAATATATAGAAGTTTAAAAAATTTGGTTTTTATTCACATCTAAAAAAATGTTTCAATTACTTTAAAATTTATGAAAAAAGAATTTAATTTTTTGGGGGGAAATTTAAAAAAATATATTTATTTTTATTTAAAAATAATTTATCATATTAAAATTTGTATTATGCTATTATCAATTTGTTCAATTTTATTACATTATTAGTGATATTATATTTATACTAATAATATTATACTAATTTATACTAATAATATATATATATATATATATATATATATATATATATATATATATATATATATATATATATATATATATATATATATATATATATATATATATATATATATATATATATATATATATATATATATATATATATATATATATATATATATATATATATATATATATATATAAATGAATAATATTATCTATTTGTTCAATATTATTTATATCATATTCATATTAATATTATTAATATTGACTATTTGTTCAATTTTATGATATTACTATTACAATTTTATTTATATTAATATTTATCTATTTGTTCAATTTGATTATATTATATTATACTTATATTAATATATTTATTTTTATTCCTTTACCCAGTAAGTGAATTTTCGTGCCTGGGTGACTGGTTCATTGGGAAGAATCACTACTTCGCAGCCGCCAACACGAAGGAATCGAGAAAAGACGAGAAGTTCCGATGTTTCATTCGTAATAGGGATGACGATATTTACATGGGGGTATCGATAACCCCAGAATGCTCCCCACTCAAAACTCCTGAAAATTCTCCAGTCAGATTTAGAATGACTCCTGGTACGAAAATTGAATATATATATATATATATATATATATATATATATATATATATATATATATATATATATATATATATATATATATATATATATATATATATATATATATATATATATATATATAATATATATATATATATATATATATATATATATATATATATATATATATATATATATATATAATAATAATAATAATATAATAATAATAATATAATAATAATATATATATAATATAATATATATATATAATAATAATAATAATAATAATAATAATAATAATATATATATATATATATATATATTTATATATATATATATATATATATATATATATAATAATAATATATATATATATATAATATATATAATAATAATAATAATATATATAATAATAATAATAATATATATATATATATATCAGTGTATACACTTAGCTACGATCAGCTCATGGGAGGGTTAACTCAAGACATGCCAGGTTTCAGGGCATGCATGAGTGCTCTGGGGTATAATAAATGAAGTGAGCTGACACCCCAAACCAGTTGCCACTATGGGCCAGAAACTGTGGTGGATTAAGAGGATTAAAATATATGAAAAATTAATTCGAAAAACAAGGGAGAGAAAGAAGTCTAAGATTACATATGTGACAAGACTACATGCTTATGTTGGGGGCCAGAGGGATGAACAAAATCAAATAGTATTGGTTCTTATTACTATGCTATGTCCCAAGGTGCGACCTTGAGATAACACCATAACATTTAAAGTGCTTATTTGCTAGGTTATATATATATATATATATATATATATATATATATATATATATATATATATATATATATATATATATATATATATATATATATATATATATATATATATATATATATATATATATATATATTACTACCACTCACGAGACTGTTCCTTCTTCTCATACAAATGCTAAGATCCTCTACTTGGGGGACTTCAACGTACAATACACCGAATGGTTGGGCTCCTCTCATACTGGTACAGATGGGAAGGAGACCAAAACATTCAGTATTCTCAACGATCCGGAACATTTGATTAAGGAACCTACACACATTCCAGGTGTTCTAACCAATTCTTGAATACTCTTGACCTATGCTTCACCACTGATCCTTCTCTCTACATATACACAATTTAACCTCCTATCGGTAACTCTGGCCACAATCTTGTAGCTCTTAATCATAAAACTTTCTCTCCAGCAGCTCCACCATGCCCTAAAAGTACTCTCTGACACTTTAATCCGGCTTGTTATAAGGCATTGCGTCGCTTCTTTGCTACCTACCCTTGGTATGAATCCTGTTATGACTCGAAGGACGCTTCGGTGACTTCTTAAAAAATAGGAGCCGTAATCTCCGAGGGAATGAGTAGGTTCATCCCATCTTTTTCTCCTCATAATCCGTTGTTCGATGGGACTTGTTCTCGTGCTCTTCAGGATAGATAGAGACAATGACTATCAGAAATGGAGAAGTTCTCTTTCTCCTACCACTCTTGTTAATTTTCCTTTAACTCGGAATCGTTGCAGTGTTGTTATTCGTGAAGCTAAGCGTGTTTTCACCAAAAGCAAATGCTTTTACATCCTTGAACCTCCTACCGATAAAAATTTCATGCCCATTGCCAAAATCATCTCTAATAACTTCTGTAAATATGCCTTTCCCCATCTTATTCGCTCTGACGGATCTGTAGCTAATACTCCTTCTAAGAATGCTAATCTCTTCGGCCTCCTTTTTTCCAACTAGTTCCACCCTGGACGATTCTGATAACCCTCTTCTACTCCTACTCTCAGGTGTCCGATGACTCCACCTGTGATTTAATTACACATGATCGGGTGCATGAGATCCTGAGATCTATAAATGTTAGGATGGTTAGTGGACCAGACGACATTTCTCCTCGTGTTTTGAGGGAGTGTGCTTCCAAGCTGACGCATGTCCTCGTTCGGCTCTACCTTCTATGCCTTAATTCTAACACTTTTCCTCAGTGCTGGAAGCGCGCATATGTTCAACCGATCCCGAAGAAAGGTAGCTGCTCTGATCTTTCTAACTATCGTCCGATAGCTCTCACTTGTAATCTGCCTAAAATCTTTGAAGATCTCTTCAACGCTTATTTCCTGGATCATCTGGAATCTTATTCCCTCCTTTCAGATCACCAGTATGGTTTTCGACGTTCGAGGTCAACTGGTGACGACATTCTTTCCTATCTCACGGATTTATGGTCTTCTGTCCTTAGGCACTATGGGGAGTCATGTGTGGTGGTTCTTGACATATCCAAAGCCTTTGCCCGGGTATGGCATGCGTCACT
Source organism: Trachelipus rathkii (assembly GCA_015478945.1). Taxonomy (NCBI): domain Eukaryota; kingdom Metazoa; phylum Arthropoda; class Malacostraca; order Isopoda; family Trachelipodidae; genus Trachelipus; species Trachelipus rathkii. The sequence continues at coordinate 18,499 of JABUQX010007401.1, read as the reverse complement.
GCTCTCTAAGCTTCCTTCCTTTAGGTTTCCTCCTTCACTTTGCTCACTTTTATCTAGTTTTCTCTCAGATCATTCTAAATCGGCACTTGTTGATGGAGCGACCTTTTCTTCCTTTCCTTTTAGCTGTGGTTGGCAAGGTTCTGTTTTATCGCCAAATTTATTCTTACTTTTCATTAACGATCTTCTCAGCTGCTCATCTAACTCTGTTTATTCTTATTTACGATTCTATTCTTGCCGATCTGGATGGGATTTCCCGGTTGGGTCACCTCAACCTTGTGAAGTTCAACTCTTTTAAAACTCAACTTTTTTCACATCTCCCACTCAAAAACACCTCTCAACTTTCCTATCTTTACCTGTGGACAACATAAACATTCCTGGTCTAAATATAAAAAAGCAATAAACTCTTTTGGAAACCTCACATCACAACGGTTGCTAAGGTGGCCTCAAAAAAGGTGGAAATTCTGCTCAGGTTGAAGGAATTTTTTTTCTCCAGAACAATTCCTTCAATTATATAAGGGGTCTTATCCGCCCTTCTATGGACTACTGTTCCCACATTTGCATGGAAGGACTATGGTTAATCCCTTCTTTTGGATAGGGTTGAGTTTAAGGCTAAAAGGTTAAACTGTCCCCTACTTTCTAACTCTCTTGACCCTCTATCTCTGCGACGTGACGTTGGTGCTCTCTCTCTCTCTCTCTCTCTCTCTCTCTCTCTCTCTCTCTCTCTCTCTCTCTCTCTCTCTCTCTCTCTCTCTCTCTATTTACTACAACGGCAGGTGCTCGAGAGAAGTTGACTTCTCTCATTCCACCACCATTGCGTCACCCTCATAGCACAATTGGTGCCCTACTTTCCCCAGTATCATTACTAAATATAGTGAGGAATTGTGGTGGTGGTTAAGGAGGTCCTGGAGACCTGGGACCTTCTTCAATATCTGGCACTTGAAGTGTAAATCTGTTGGTCACATGCTTAGAGTGAAGGAAAGAGGCTCATTATTATATTTT
>JABUQX010007401.1:0-5000 GCA_015478945.1 Trachelipus rathkii | reverse complement strand
AGGAATCCTCCACTCTCTCATCTATTCTCCATCATTCTAAAACTATCCCTTGTTACGCCCACCTTCAATTCTTTCATAACCTCATCCATATACAGATTGGATTGCCAGGAGACATACCACATCCTGTCTCACTCCCAATTAATATTAAAAATAATCACTGGACTCTATTTATTCTTTACACACGCTTCACTATCGCATACATACTTTTGATTCTATTCAGAAGCTTACCACCAACACCATATCACTAACACCTTGCCATAGATTCCCTATTAATCCATATTATACGCCTGTTGCAATCCATAAAACCTAAATCCAATTTATTCTTCTCCTCCCCTCATTATCCCAATCAATTTGTTTCAATGTAAAGATTGATCCACACATCCTCTACCATTCTAAGCGCCACCTTTCTTCCCACAAATTAGTACTTCACTCATTCGACGCACTCTTTCGACCAATATATCTTCCTACAACACTCAATTAAACTAATATTACTCTATAATCCTTACAGTTACCTTTTCCCCTTACCCTTATATAAAGGTACTAATATTGACCTCCTCCAATCCCTCGGAACTATACCCTCCATAAACGTTTTGTTATACAACTTCCAAATCCAATGAATCACCATCTCGCCTATATATATATATATATATATATATATATATATATATATATATAATATATATATGGTATATATATATATATATATATATATATATAGTATATATATAAATATTAATATATATATATAAAAATATATATATATATATATAAGTTGGAATGAAAAAAGATAAATTATATAATTTAATATATATATATATATATATATATATAGTGTATAATCAGAGCAATTTTTTCGCCAAGTTTTTTAGTAGTATAGTATAAGGCCTTAAATATTAATATCAATAAATCTTTAAGAATATATTTAAAAGTATTTACATGGTCTTCATATGATGTTTGTGAACGTGAGCTTTCGATCCTTATTTTATCTGGATCCTCTTCGGACGTTGTTATTTGAAGACTAAATAAAATTAGGTGAAAGAGTGTGTGTTGGTCTCGGTGGTAGGGTTGTAGAATTTATTTTTTGCTTTTTTAAGTGATCTTTTGATTGTGTAGGTAGGATACGAGAGTTTCTTGAAAGTACACCACATGGCTTCGCTATGTGGATGATATTTTTATCTCCACTCCCTTAACCACCAACCCAACTCTCATACTTGACCACATCAACTCCATCCACCCTAATATAAATTTCACAATGGAACTCTCTAATAACCACACCCTACCTTTCCTAGATACCCTCCTCTCTTGGCATAATAGTCCTACCATACTCTTTAGCGTTTACCGCAAACCTACTTTCAACCCTTCTTACATACATTGGTACTCCACACACTCTCAACACATTAAATCTGGTGTTCTTACCGCTCTCTTCTTAAGAGCTTTACGCATCTGTTCCCCTTCTCTTCTACAAAATGAAATCAAATACATTTTCAATACTTTCAAGAAACTCTCGTATCCTACCTACACAATCAAAAGATCACTTAAAAAAGCAAAAAATAAATTCTACAACCCTACCACCGAGACCAACACACACTCTTTCACCTATTTACCCATTCCTCATATACCACATCATCAAATCCTTAAAACTTTACCCTCAACATTAAGACTAACCTCCTCTAACACCGCGTCTCTAAAAAGAATCTTCAAACCACCCACTCATATACAAAATAACATCTCACAATGCATATACAAAATCCCATGCTATCAATGCACCTCACATTACATAGGCGAAACAAATGACTTCAAAAGAAGACTCTCTCAACATAAACATGATCTTTCTTATGACTCTCAAAACTCCGCTCTTACCACACATAGATCCAATCTCAATCATAACATCAACATCAATGATATGCGCCCCATCCTACAGGTACTCGACCCCACCAAACGCAAACTCATAGAATCACTATGCATAAAAAATCTTCCTAATTTTAACATACAAAAAGGTGAATATACATTTGATCCCACACTTAACAACATTCTTTCCACCACACCTTTTTTTAAAAATATAAAATCAAAATTTACTTAAATCTAAACTACTTCTCATTTTAACAATATTACATAAATTTACAAAATTTCATTAAATTTTATTTAGTCTTCAAATAACAACGTCCGAAGAGGATCCAGATAAAATAAGGATCGAAAGCTCACGTTCACAAACATCATATGAAGACCATGTAAATACTTTTAAATATATTCTTAAAGATTTATTGATATTAATATTTAAGGCCTTATACTATACTACTAAAAAACTTGGCGAAAAAATTGCTCTGATTATACACTATATATAATAGTATATATTATATATTATATATAATATATATATATATATATATATATATATATATATATATATATATATATATATATTATATATATATATATATATATAAGACATATAATATGGTTTTGTGAGGTGAATCTGAAGAGAGTTTGAGAGGTTTGGTAGCAAGATTGGAGGGTGTGTAAAAGGATGGGTTTGAAAGTAAACGTTTATAAGAAGTAAGGTTATGGTAATGAGTGAGGACGAGTCCCTCGGTGTGAATATGCTAGATGGTGAGCAGGCTGGGAAAGTGACTCGAGTTAAATATTTAAGGATATATATATATAGTTGACGAAAAAGGAACTGGATGATGCGAGTGTAGTAGTAAGATTGTGAATGCAGAAGGAAGGCTGGTGCAATTAAATCCTTGGTGGATGTAAAGAGGACTAAGTCTTGAGTGCGCGTAGTGTCTTGCGTGATGGTAAGTTGTACTTGTGTTAATGTATAGTAGTAAGACTATGGTCTGGAATAAGAGGTTAGATCTAAAGTGCAATATGCTCAGATGGACAATCTTAGGGCGTGTTAGGTGTGGTGAGAAGAATTGATAAAAGAGGATATGAACGTATTACAGAGTTGTATAGTGTATGAAAAAGGGATAAATGAGAGATAAATGAGTAGTACGTTTAGATGGTTTGTCATGTGGACAAGAATGGATGATAGTTCGGTTGGTTAAGCGGATGTATAGTGGTGAGTTGTGTTGGGAATCGACTGGCTGGGACGACCGAAGGAAAAGTGGATTGAGTCAGCAAAGAAATGCTGGAAGAGTGAAATGTGAGTTTGGCAGCGGCCGAGAAAAAAAGTGCATAATAGAAGTAAATGGCAGGGTTTTGTGAGGGTATGGTTGTGGCCCACCTGGGCAAGGGATGAACCCCACATTGACGAAATGCCATAGTGAGGGTCCGTCGCGTCCCGTGAAGCTCTAGGGTAGATTTTCTGTGCGGCGAGTTCCCACTAATAGGTATAAAAGGGAGGTAAGGCTGGGCTTTCTTTTCGACTTGTGTCATATTCTTCTACTACTTTTCTGTTTCTGGTACATGTTACGCACCTTACCCCCAGTCTTGGGGGAAAAAAGGTGGTTGATGATGATTGATGATGATGATGATATATATTATATATATATATTATATACTTATTATATATATATATATATATATATATATTATATATAGAATATGTTATATAATATATGTATATATATATATATATATATATATATATATATATATATATATATATATATAAATAATGACATACTTTACATTCATAAATGGAAATTTATTTAGAATACATTTATAAAAAAATTATCAATATCATACGTAGGAAAATGATAAAAAGAAAATAAAAAATATATTTGGCAAGTTAAAAATGCCAAAAGTACTTAAAAATATAAGTACAAGCCAAGAACAAAAACTTCAAGTACAACTACAAGTACAAATACAAGTACTTGTACAAGTACAAGAACAAGTACAAGTACAAGTACACCTTAAAATAGTACTTTAGGTCATGTTACAAGTACATGTACTAGTATTTGAACCCAACCCTGATATAATATATATATATATATTATAATTATAGTATATAATATATATATATATATATATATATATATTATATATATATATATATATATATATAATATATAATATATATATATATATATATATATAATATATAAATATAATTAATAATATATATATAATATATATATATATAGTATATATATATATATATATATATATATATATATATAATATATATAATATATATAATATTTTGATATATATATATATATATATATATAATTATTTTTTTATTATATATATATATATATATAGATAATATATATATATATATATATATATTATATAATAATATATACTATATATATATATATATATATATATATATATATATATATATATATATATGTTTTTGCCCTACTCAAGAATTTTGACCACGAGCCGCCACTGATATATATTATATATATATATATATATATATATATATATATAGAATATATATATATATTATATATATATATATATATAATATATATATATAATATAATATATATATATATATATATGCAAAATATGTAAATAGATTAAGTATCTCTTAGTATATTAAGCTATATATATATATTATATATATATATATATATATATATATATTATATATTTATATATATATATATATATATATATATATATATATATATATATATATATATATATATATATATATATATATTATTACAGATATATAAATATATATATAATATATAATATATATATATTATATATATATATATATTATATATTATAATATATAATATTATATATATATATATATATATATATAATATATAATATATATACTAAGCTTTGTGATATCTCCAAAAGCAGTTTAATAAAACAAAATTTTATATTTCGATTATAGTTATTACATATTTCAACTATAAATGTATTTAGTATATATTATATATAAATCTGTGTGTCAGTTGTATTAATAGGGTGTAGTGCCTAAGCGTGCACAAAGATTGCACACACAAAATAAAAGTCCATATTGAGACGAGGTATTAGAACATTATTGAAGAAATTTTAATAAAATGATTGTTATCTCTCTT